>JAGPOW010001167.1:817177-845077 GCA_030014935.1 Caiman crocodilus | reverse complement strand
AAAAAAAAAAACCCAGACATTTTGGAAAAAATGCGAAGGAAAGAGTTTTACCCTTAGACTTAATTGTTACAAAACAACCAGCTTCGAGTTAGTTCATTGCACTTCTCAAAATATTTATTCTTAATTATCTAATAAAACACCATCTAGAGGTCCCAAAAGGACTGTTCCCTATTGTATGAAGTGCCGTACAAGACGACAACCCCTGTCCCAATGATTTTAAGGGTGAATATTCCGCAAGCATGTAATATGAGGCAACCCTGAGGATAACACTCCACCCTGAACTACACAAATCAATTCTAACTGTCTACAGTACCTTGGTATTCGGCACTCGCAAAGCACAAAAAGGAGGCAACTAAGGAGCAGACCAATTCCTAGAATGGCTTCACTGGAGAGAGATCTGTCCTGCTCTATTTGTCCTATGCTTCACCCACAATGTGAGCAGTAAACCCAAGTAGGGGGGGACACTGGCTGCCTTCTAACACTGGCACCTTAATTCAGGTAAATGAACTGTAGGAAGGGGTACACCAGGACGAAAGTTTAGTCACAGGACAGAATAATCAAGCAAGTTTCTAGGGGACAAGAGAGAACTGTACTGCTGCAAGGGGCAAATCTGGAGAGGTTTTAATATAATCTGTTAAAGTGTTATGCCTACAGAGTGAGATAGGAGCAGGCATAAACAGCAGTGAAGACACCCTAAAGTCACAAAACTGGAAATGTATCTAACAACAAGGAATACAGTGAAAAAAAATGGTATAGCCTCTAGTATAGTTTCAGATATTATGGTTGGTTTCCACCCCCATAACACATGTCCACTTAATTCGGGGTAACACAAAAGGAACAGAAGTAACCAATTTATTAGTAAGACCAGGTAACTGTAAAAATGCTAAATCACCATATAATCACCTGGCTAGCCAGGCAGACTTGTTATTTATCAATCACCATGATGAGTCTTAAGGAGGAGGATAGAGTAATGGCTTCACAGATTTCGCAGTAGAAGTTTTTTCTACATCAAAAGGGCAGCCCGGGAAAAAGGGGAGAGTAGTTTAAAGGTAAATACTGACTAGTGGATTATAGAAACTGTCACCTTTGTTCTTCTAGTATTCCCAACATAAATAGTGATTATATTCCTAAGAAAGTTAAACATGGTGAAGTTATCTTTTTAAATCCCTTGCAAGTTAAAGGCAAGAGGCCTGTGAGTGATACAGTAACCAAAGGAGAACAAACAGACTCAAAGGTGTTGGTGTGTTCAGACTGTTCACAACAGCATTTTGGAACAAATTGAGAACAACAATTCTGCAGTAATCAAGGCCAGAAAGGAAGAAAAAGGCAGTAGTCAAAACACAAAATTAGTTTTTCAACAAGAGTTACAACTATGCCAACAGAAAACAAAAGAGGAGTGATTTCACAGATGTCATGCAGAAGTAGAAAGATGTAGATGATGTCTAAAAAATGTGGGCCTAGAGAAAGGGCAGAACTAAAAGATGACACCAAGTTTAAGGCCCCTTATTTCTGGGAAAACAGCAATTCTGCCTAGAATGATATGGAAAAGAGAGAAACCAGATCAAGAGTTCAGTTTTCATGACACCGAGTTAAAAACTGATGATGAGATTTCTGCAAACAGATGACAGAAAGGCTGACAGATGCTAGATTGGAGGAAGGAATATCTAGCCTTCTAAGTCAAAAGATAGATGCTCAAGTCACTACTATAGAGTTAACTCAGATCAAACACACGCACACAAACAATGCACAAATCAGGAAGTCACAGAACCTAGGAAGATGCCTTATGGAAAGGCAAGAGTGGCAAAAAACCAAAAATTATAGAACCCCTCCTTGCTACCCCCATCCACAAGTTTGCCCAAAGCCCCAAAAACAAAAAAAAAGGGACAATTTTCAACAACTATGGAACAGTCGGTTATGGCAAAAAGTTTCAAGAAGTTACGAAAAATGAGCTTCGTTACTGAGATTTGAGCAAAGGGATCATTAGACACTGGTGTGAACAATTTTAAGTGGCACACAGAAGATGAAAATCAGACTGCAGACAGAAATGGAGAAAGGCAATGCAAGACAGCAGCTGTCAAAAACACATTTAAGGAGTTCTGAAAATAGTGAGGCTTGCAATGAAATAAAGATGCAATGAAATAAAATAAAATAAAATAAAAGTTGAGGGGTGGGGGAAGAAGAGATGGGGTATGTCCACATGTGCTATTAACATGCATCAAACTCTGGCATAATACTGTTGTTCCCAGCACATCATTTGCACATGCACCTAGGACTGCAGCATGCTAAGCCAGGTCGGAGCAGCCCTGACTTGCATGGTGCCCAGGGAGTCAGCCTGCCAGTATGGGGCTGCTCCAAACCAACTCAATATGCTATCAAGGGGCTGGCTGGGGCACGAGGGTGGTTCAGTGCAGGGCTAGCCAGCAGGCAGCATACCACAGCCAGCCAGGTCAGCATCTACACATGCTTTGCTGCACACTAAAAAACTCTCCAGCAGGATAGTACTTGTATTTCAGGTACTAACCTGCTGCACAGTTTATTAGTTGACTGAAACTTAGTAGGGCTGCATGTGTAGATGCTGAGACATTTACTGCAGAGCTAATGAGGCAGCTCCACGGTAAACATCTCATGTACATGTACCCACAGAGAAGAAAACAAAAGGTAGAAAAAGATGGCTATGTTGCAAGTAATGGACTTAAAGGAGAGCCACTTGGGTCAAGATGGAAAAAAATGGACGAAGTGTGAAAGCATAGGAGCTTGGTCACAGAAGTTTCAAAGATGCCCAGCAACTGGAGAAGAATGGGAAACAGTACAAAGTTGAGAAGCATAATCTCTTAATAGGAGGAAAAAAAGAGGGGAGGCAACGAAATCACATGCAGCAGAGACAGAAGAGTCATTCAACAGTCAGGTCCTGGTCTCCAATTAAGTTTTGCAGACTTAGTCAGGTCAGTTATTGGATGCAATTTCTTTTTTTGCAACAGTTATGCCAGCAAAAAGTGATGGTATCTTCTTAGCTAAACAGCTTATTTTGCCCTGGAAGACCAAAAAACTATGACAGCTAAAGAACTTTTTTCCTGTCTACATTTGGAGGGTTTACTAAAAACTTAACAATACCAGAAAACCTTTATGGCAAAAATCAAGACCAAGACCTAGAAGTGAGAGAAAAGGTAAAGGAAACAAGGATTTTAACTGTGGTAGCTCCTGCTGGCACTAAAACCAGAGGTTCCTAGTGAGAGGATCTTGCCCCTTCGCTCAGTTAGACCAACTACCTGCCACATTTGAGATTAAAAAGGAATTTTACTCCGTGGTCAGACTGACATGGACAATGGGAGGGGTAACATGGTCCTCTCTCTTGGATTTCTCATGTTTATTTTAATAATATTAGAGCAATAGGACATTACCCAAAAATCACCAAGAATCTGCAACAGGTAAAGCAGAGAGATGAGGGTATTCGCAATGTGCCTTGTAGTTTTTTGGCAAAGTTGTTGGGCAGTTTTAGGAATAGGTTAGACAAGCACTTGTATAGGTTGGTTTGGACAGGGACGCTCCTGCCTTGGGGAGGGGGTTGTACCGAATGACCTCCTGAGGTGCTTTCCAGCCCTAGTTTTTGATTAATCTGTGAAGGAGGAAGGAGCTAAGAATAAAAGAGCAGGGACAAGCAAGAAACTAGAGGGAAGAAACTGAACAAGACATGGAGCAGTGCTTAGTGAAGACTACAGTCAAATTAGTGTTTGTGTCTTTTTAATGAACTTGCACCAATATAGTTTGTGAAATATTTTCCTGTACTACCAAAACTTCCAGTTACAAAATGGAGGGTCAATGAAAGTGTCAGAACCCATTAATTGAATGCCTATGGCACAGTGCAATTTCCTGCCACAGTGGAAAAACCCCGGTGCAGTAAAAAGTTCCCACCAACTTAATGGTCGCATTAGTCAAACACGTGCACCACCATTGGCCGGTTACAAATTATTCCTACTTGGCAACTAGCAATTGGCTTGCTAACCATATAAAAGTAAAAGCAGTTTCTGCCCACGTTGGAGAACTCCAGACGCACCCTGGAGTAACTTTGGCGGACTGATCACCCACCAACGACTCCCCGTCACCGACCTTCCAGGCGTACCCCCTTCCTTGCGCGTTCAGTAATTCGTTTATGGAATGTCTCGTCTCAAGAGCTCTCACTACACGTGTAACCGAAACTACGTTTGTAACTGCAACTAAGCCAGTTCTTCCTACGCTGTGTACATCAGTAGCGTAAGTAAACAATCTATTTGTTACCAATATGCATCTGTGCCTAATTCCACTCCACTCGTCAAAGTACCCACCTGACGTTCTGGGCTCCCAGCAAGGGCCCCAGCACTCACCCGGCCATCACAGAAAGCAGCAACGAAAAATTCAAGCATTCTAAATTTTTGGTTTCAGTTCATTTGATCTGTTCTTCCTACTCACAAAAGTAAAGTTTCAAGTAACTTTAAAATATAATATTTCTACTATTCCTCCCCAAGTTCCAAAGAATATCCGGTGGCTCTTGCTGAGGTAAATCAGTATTATGCAAGGTCAAATTACTAGACACCCTGTTCAAATTATGTTAAAAGTGTAAATAGATAACTACTTCATATAAAACACTGTACAAAAATAGGAAGAGGATGAGTGGAAAATAAAAAACCAGCAATCTTGTTCCAGTACCATCAAAAGCAGATGTATATACTGGGACTAATGAATTTTGTTGGCTTTAAAAACAATTTAAAAAAATAGGAACAGAACAGAACTAAACTAAATTGGCATTTGTCACAGTTTTTTTAAAATGTTTGATTCTTTTAACCTGTTATCAGAAGCAAATTTACCATAGTTTGAGTTTAATTAGGATGTATACATAAACATGAATACTACTACCACTTCTATGTATTACAGTTGCAGCCAAAGGCACAGCCTTGCAGATCTTTGAATCTAATTTAATATAAAAGACACAACAAGAGAAGATACTTTGTTTTATTTAAATATGCAGTGGAAGTTGAATTAACCAACTCTCAATATGAGCATCCAGTGTCAACCTTCAGTTGGGTGATCACTTAATATATTTACATATATGAAACAGGGTGGTTTCACTTCTGTGTTCAACTGAACTTTTTTTTTTTTGTATTTAGTTTCTGATAAAAAAAACTAAACAGTTGTAATAACAAAAGCACATTTAAATTTTTAAAAGCAAGCTACAGACTCCAGCATTTATACTTAAGTATTAGCTGATTAGAAGATTATTTTAGAAGTATTTATTGTTTTTAGTGCCTTAAACTGCTGCACTGAGAATGCAATATTTTTCAAAGTGATGCTTACATTAATACTTATGGGACATATTTTATGTGCAGAAATATTATTAAAATAGCAAAATAAATGAGGCACCATTAATATTTCACCATGGTCTTAAAATACACACAAGAATGGTTATTATATTAAAGGAGGCACAGTGTTGAGTAATATTTGAAATTTATTATAGGAAACTTTTTTAAAAATATAAATCTCTTCATAAAAAATAAGACTTTCAGTGTCTTCAAAGAGAAGCCTGTAGTGGTGATAAATGTAGGTATTTCCTGTTGCACTGACAAAAAAAGCCCAATCATGACCTTCCAAGCAAAGCAATGCACTTCCAAGAGAAATGGTGCTGGCTGCCTACCCTGGAGGTCTTTAAGAGGAGGTTAGACGAACACCTCACTGGGGTTGTTTGACCTCAGTACTTTTTCCTCCCATGGCAGGGGGTCAGACTCGATGATCTGCTCAAGTCCCTTCCAACCCCACCCACTATGAAACTATGCAAGTTGGTCCAATAAAAGATACCCAAAGAACTCCTTGTCCCTTCTAGTTTCTTTTCTTAGTGTGTCTTATTATTCTAATCAATGAGTTATTCCTTGTTTTGATGACTGATGAAAACTTCTAAGAGCTGCCAACCATATAAAAGAACCCCTCAAATATTAGAATGATATAGGATTTAATATTTATTCAACACAATTTCAGTCTGCAATTTCTATACATAATATACCTTTGATTATATCTATTTCATAAAGTCCCTTTGGCAATGTCCCCTTTCATAGGAATCAGTAAACTCTTAGTATAAAAGCTTCCCAAGAGGTCATAGCCAGGGTTATCCAATCCCACTCTGATGTCCAATCTCCCTAACCATGCTGTAATGCCTACTAACACACTTCAGCAAGGCCTCCATTGAATCAAGGTACAGTGCAGCAGTTCTTTCCTACAGCAGAGAGGCTAGGATTTCTCTCTTCTGAAACATGCCATTGAAATGAAAAGGCTAGAGTTCTCAGTTGATTCTGTCATCTATTTAATTTTAAATAGGCATCCCCATTCTTCTGGGAACAGCGTCCTGAAAGCTGATAGTAACTTTGTCCCAAGCAGTTCTACATACAACTTAGCATTTGGTCAGAAACTGTGTGCATCTCTAGACTAGAGGGTGTGTTGCCTCTACCTTCTTTTTTTTAAAACCCAAGTTAATGAGACTGTCAAATACGACAATTGTACCGGTTGGAATATGCTATTCTAGATGTTAGAATCACTTGAGAATGACCAGAATAACAGGCAAAATGTGCTAGCTAACTGGAGTTAACTGATAACCAATTAACTCAAGTTGAAACTCCAGAGAAAGTTTCTAGAACAGTGGTTTTCAACCTTTGTTCATCTGTAGACCCCTTTGAAAACTGACTGTAGGTACAGACTCCTTCGAATGGTTAAGTGTGGGTATTTGCATACTTTTGATTGTAGTCATCTTTAGTAGACCCCTCAGCCACTCTGTGGACTCCCAGGGATCCACAGACCCCTGGGGTCCACAGAGTGGCTGAGGGGTCCACGAAAGATGACTACGATCAAAAGTATGCAAATACCCACACAGTCAAAATTTCCAAAGGGGTCTAACACATGAAAGAAGGTTGAAGACCACTGTTCTAGATCATTTAAAAAGAACTAACAGAAAAGTCTCAAAAACAGGAAACTGGAAAGCCAGAAATGAGACAGTGGAGAGATTTCTCACGTTTTTCAAGACAAAGGCTTAATGAAGACTCCTGGGAAGTTGTTCCTGTTTGGCCAGGAAAACTAGAGAACAAAACAGTTACTCCAGCAAATAGCTACTCATACACAAAGCTGATCCCACTGGGGACAGATCTTACACCTCCTCCTCTCCAGATATCTGGCCCTAGGAGGATCCAGTGTTTGCAACTACAACAGATCTAGAAGAAAAGCTAATATTAGCAAGCACCACTGATAAGACATTGTTTGTGCATACAACTATATCATGTGTGACATATACATTCTGGACATCTCCTCTCTGACAGGAATCTAACTGGTGAATCTAGGATATGAAAGAAATCACCTTCTTCACCTTTCCCCCGGCCACCCCAAGTTATACCTCACACCTTGAAGTACAAGAAGCTCCTTCCAATAATAAAATCTAAGTTACAGCATAGTCTTTCAAATGACTGCTTCAAAATTCTCCTATTCCATTCACATTTCCTACCACTCCTATCTAGATTGCTCAGGTGATATGTCTGTAGCCTATTACTGTGACTAACATAAACCCATGCTCATCTGTCTGTACTTTTCTCATAATACACTTACAGAGTTAACTGAAGCAGTTTTAGTTTTATTCCATGTTGACACAGCAAGTTGGGAACCCAGTCCACAACTGTGGTGCCTGAGAATATAAGTCCCGTACCACTGTTGGCACAGACTGGATTGTCTAGATTCAACCAGCTGCTTTGGTTTCCTCTGAAAGGTGTTTACAGAGTGCATTACAACCAAATATCACTATTACTAACTTGGGCTCCTCTAGAGACTATAGCAGCAAGGGTAGGCAACCCCCAGCATGGGTGCCAGAGCGTGGCACGCAAAGGTATTTTGCTTGGCATGTATGCCCCAGGGCCGATGGCAAGAAAAGCGCTGCCACAACAAGGATTGGGCCCCTCGCAGCTCCCACACCATCTGCCCCTGGCACACCAATATCTTACAAATCAAGGTTGTGGGTGTTTTTGGCACTACCCAAAAACAATGACAACCCCTGCTATAGAAAAATCTGCAAAAATGACCTGAAACTCAAAGCGAACACTTCTGGAATCCTAGTCTCTCTCTCTCATGAACCTAAGGATCCTGCCACCTTTCTGTTAGCGTGGTAGAAACAAAGCACTCTCCTGACCTCAGTTGTGGGCAAACTATTAAAGCAGACTTTAGAGTTCTTAGAAGCCACTCCAGTCTCAGTGAGTTGGAATGATGATATTCATCACAACCACCAGACCCAGCCTGTGGTGCAATTATAATTATTAGTGTCTAGAAAACACTAGAAAAAAATATTTGAAGATGACTTAAAAGTATATAGTAGTCATACAGAGCAACACTCCAAAGAAAATGCTCACACTCACTGCTTCAAAGCAGCTACTAGAAGTCTGTCTCATGGGACTGTCAAACTTATCTGGCTAACACAGGGAACATGTGGAACTTCTGAAACTGCATGAAGAATTTAGTAACCCAGAGAGAGCAAACCATCTCAGCCAATCCCAATCTCGATGTTCCTGGCAGGAAACAATAAAAAACTATATCAAATATAAAAAACAAGGTACAGGAAGAAAGTGTAGTACCTGGTAACAGAAGCACTACACACACCTAACATGGCAACCTGGGTGAGCCCTTTGGAAACAATCAAGTCTAAGAAAGTTTAACAAAATGGCAATAAATGCAGATTGTCTTCACCTCAGAATAAGAAAGGCATCTAGCCATTCTCCACTGAACTACCTGAAAAGTCTAAAAACTTGGCCTGATTTCTCCAGAAATGCTACTATACATACTAAAGCCCGATTTTTATGTCCTGTATCATCCAGCAAAGTCAAATAAGACAGGTAAAAAGTTAATGCAAACAACTATTGCAAAAATCAGGACAGGTCTGCTTCTCCCACCTAGACATCATCCACCTTCTGAACCATTCTTGCAAACATTTGGAAGGACTAATTTTGCAAAGAATCATACCAGTTGTACAGCAGTTACCATTCAGCCATCTAACTAGTTCTTGCTCTCACCACCTTATTAGACTAGAGCTTCAAATATTTCTAAACTTGACAGCAGTGTACAATAAGCATCTGACAAACTACCTGCTGGCCAAGATAACAAAGATGTTACCTTGATGAATTGTTCAGGCTACAGAAGAAATGCTTCTTGATCACATTCTAAGTAATGTACAACAATACGTTTAGCAGAAAGGATCCAGACAGGCAAACTCCTCCAGGGATCTCTTCACATTTCCCTGTACCTACCCCCCACTGTAAGTAAGGTCTGTATCAAACAAACAAATCTCAAGGCTGTTCAAGTATGCAGATACCTCTGGTTTTGAGACAGATTTATTAAAACAAAACACAATATGGCAGCCACCTGCAACTATTCCAGAAAGTAGAGAATTAAGCCCAATTTCTTAAAAACACCATCATCATCATGCCACCATCACAATCACACAAGAAATTTAGGGAGTCAGCTTCCTGAATGGATAACAAGTAGCGCATGATCCAAAGCCAACATACTAAAGCATAACTCTCTCTCTCCTATATACTTAAAAAAAACAAGCGCTACTTCTCTAAGGCAAGAAAGTAGATTTAAAAGAGGCCTGCTAAACAAGCTTGCAGATTCACCTGGGGAAGTAAAAACCCCAAACACTGTGCAGATCAGCACTAGTTTTCTAGTACTGAGAGAATGCTGTGCTCACCACACTAGTTTATATACAACTTAGACAATGAGAATTGCCAAGAGAGATTTTAAGATCACCAAACCACTACTAGTCCTTTCTAATATACCATCCCCTAACATCAGGCATCATAAGTTAATGAAGAACTTAGTTCACAACATCCAGAACTGTCAGTTTCCAAAGGTATGTGAAAAGCACGTCACCATTGTGGGCAGTAACCAATCTGTAACCAACCACCTCTCAAAGACAAATACCATCACATTAAGACAGGCAGAATGGAAATAAGCAACTTCCTTTATAAGAAACTTCTTCCTTGGCATATAACCTGGTAAGTGACTGCCTAGCTTCAGATTTCCTCCCCATTTCTGGCACAAGTCCAATTTATTTCAAATGAGCAATGGTGCAGTATGCAACAAATGAACACACCTGGGAACACAGGAACAGCTCTTTCACAGTTGCTGTGCAGTTGAGGACAGCACACCTCTACCAAACAGCTACTCAGGGTTCAAAATACAACAGGGCTGGGGGGGGGGGGCCTGCATCCCTCATAAGAGACAAGAACTTCAGAAAAGAAGGACATTTTATTTTCTATCAAATCACTGGGTTGGGAAAACATATTTTTCTTTCGATAGATTTAGCAACTACATTCTCTAAGACATCTTTATTTACTTCTTCCCGGAAAAAGAAGAAGAAAGGTTCTGATGTCAGTGTTTTTAAATCATGAAAGTCTCTAATTCAGCAAGAATGTTGAAGTTTTTCCAACAATCAGACTTCTGTGAAAGTAAGAACAATTGTGATCTTGTGTTTTCCTTAAAATCCTCATAGTACGAGACAAGCTACAGCTCAAAGTGTGTCAGTTGTCTGATTTAATGCAAATCATAACTGAATTAAGTAGACTTAACAGTATGCCAGACAGAAATCATCATGGTTCCTAGGATCCACACAAGCAAATGATGTGGGTCTAACACTTATAGCAATATCAACACTTGTTGGCACATTCTTTCATTTGTCAGGAATCACTGCTGGAGCCAGAGGAAACTCAATGATGTACTTCCAAAAACATAGAGAAGTCGCAACTTAAAACAACAAACAAAAAAACAACACGCCACCATGATTCATGCTAAAGTTTCATCCAACATATAATCAATCTCCAGTATCATTAAAGTTTCACAGTTCCAGAGTCATTTCAAGGAAATGTCCATAATCTGAAATTATTAGAATTCAAGGATGGATAGATATCAAAAATACTTAAATAAGGGTGTACCAATAAAGATTTTTTGGGCCAATACTGATAGCCAATTACTGATCCAGAATATTGGCCAATACCAACCTGATTGCCAATATGCAGCCTAGCAGCTTGGAGAGCAGTGTCTAGCTGGTAAAGTCTGTTGGGTGAGGGAAGAGGCATAGGGGCTGCAGATCGAGGCCACTGCAGTGAAGGAGGGAATGGGACTGGGATAGGGGCTGCCCATCTGGGGCAGAGCGCAGGATGGAGCCAATGGCTCATTGGGGTGCGGGGGAAGGGGTGACACACGGGGAGGCAGTCGTAGCCCCCTGCCCTCCCATAATCCCCTTCTCACTGCCACTGCCCACCCCTCCCCACTTGGCCCGGCCCAAACGCAGCTGCCAGGAAGAGCCTAGCACAGCCCCTGGCCCCAACCACACAGCAGGCAGCCCACCCTCGCCCTACACACAGATCTGGGGGTAATATCCCCCTATGCCTCTCTCAGTGGTGGAGCCACCCACCTTCCCCCTGCAGACAAGCTGCCAGGTCCATCCCACACCCTGCTCCAGCCCTAGCCCCACTCCCTCCCTCATCACAGGGACCTCCATCTGCCTTCCCACCCATTCCCTGCCTCTCCCCTCCACAGACTTATCAGCCGGATGCTGCTCTGCACACTGCCAGGCTGCACTTGCATGCACACATCATTTAATCAGCAACATTAATCAGTCACATCAGCCAAAACCAGCCAATCGCTGATAATGTCAATTTTTCTTTTACTGGTGTCAATATGCTATAGACCAATGAATCGGTGCACCTCTATACTTGAGGCTTTGTCAATCCTGCACAGCCTTATTGTAAACTAGAACATATTTCCTCAAAGCCATATTTGTTCCATCATGCTGTGTTGCCACAAGAAGCTTTTTGGAAGGTACATGTGCCATTAGTTACCTCATTTGAGAGTCTTCCACATAGAATTCTACCTTTAAATAGTACATATTCAGAATGGAAGATCTTGTACAAAACAGTGTGCTTCTAGGCAATCAAACTCTGGACTGTAACACAGAAACCCAAATGTTTAAGTGACAGCATGCCATGATCACCATTTTTTGCTACAACTACGTGCAGGTTAGTAGAATGCTACATTAATGTGAAAAGTGAATATAAACAAAGATTTGTGTAGCATTTTAGGGAAAGTAAATTGCAAGGACTGGGCTTTATAAGAAGGATGAGTATTTCTGAATTACTAATTTTCTGGTCAGTTAATTCTGTCTCTAGATAAGCATGGGTTGCTAGATTCAGTAATATTTTTATGACCTGTATTTATCAAGAAGAACCCGGAACACAGGATAGGTGAATCTGTTTTTCTTTGACATGTAAGCTGAAATATAATTTTATTTACATTGCAGCAAATTCAATAAACTGAAAAACTGTGGTTTTTGCCAATTTCTAAATTAAAATTGGCTAAACATATCTAAAGAGCTATCCGAAACTCAAAATAATAAAAACAGCTTATTACAGAGACCTCAACGGAAACCATAACGCATGGGTTTTGGGGTTTCTAATCCATTCCAATGGGCTTCTTCTGACATTCTGTATAAAATTCTTAATCTACTAGAAGGAAAGTGACAAACTTTATATTCAGGTCTCCCTGTCATATCTGTAACAATAAGAGTGTCGCTAGTTTTCTAAAGTACTACTAATTTCTCAGTTTGAAGTTTGGCAGGTTGGGATGTATGTTAATAGAAACATCTTCAAGCTAGGAGTAGGCAAAGTTCAGCCCATGGGCTGGATAAGGCCTGTAGCAGACTCCATTTCCCAGCACCCCTGCTTGCACCACTCTGGCCGATCTCCGCAGAGTCCCCATGAGTGGTGGGGCCATTACAGCATGGAGCCATGACAGCCCAGAGCTTCCAGGGTCTCCAAAGAGACCAGCCCAAGCGACACTGGCAGAGCACACAGCTAAGCAGGGAGCTAGCTGTGCCAGAACTGAGATCTTGAGGTAGTGATAGCACGGGGCCAGAGCCAAGGCAGATCTCGTGGGCAAGGATGGGCAGACAGTGGATCACAGCTGTGCCCCAGCTCCAGCTTGTGCTGTCACCTCCACAAGAACCTGGCCCTACCTCTGGACACAGCTCCCTGCCCAGCTGTGCAACCTGCCAACGCCACTCGGGCTGGTCTCCATAGAGGCTCTGTGCTGTCACGGCTTCACCAGTCCCAAGGTCTCCATGGAGACTGCTCAGTGATTAGAAGTGCCTCGGCACAGCAGAATTTCCTGGGCACAACGCAGCACTCGGTGCAAAATTCCCTCGATATGGCAGGAAAAACCTTGGTGCAGTGATCAATCCCTGCCAAAGTTTGCAACTGCACTGTTTGCATGCATGCTACCGATTGGCTCGTTGTAAATTATTCATACCCAGCGACTAGCAATTGGCTTGCTAGCCGTATAAAAGCTAGGGCAGTTTCCACCCAAGTCGGAGAACTCCACATGTACGTAGGAAGAGTTCCGCGTGCATCTCGGAACAAAGTTGGAGGCTTGATCACCCACCAACAACTCCCTGTCGCCAACCTACCTGACGTACCCCATACCCTGCATGCTCAGAAAACGTCGGTGTGCCACCCGGTTTGCAACTTGTACAGAAGGTACCTACGCTGTGTACATCAACGTGAGTCCCTGTACTGCAGCTTTGTAAGTAAAGTTCTTTTGAATTCAACCAACAAGCTTCTGTGCCTAATTCCACTCCATCGGTGCGGCCCCATCTGGCTATACTTGGCCCCCAGAGACCAGCCCAAGTGGCACAGCCAGGGGCTGCTGGGTGTGGCCCACGACACTCATGATGTGGTGGACAAATTAAACGGAGGCGGGTAGATGACCAACCCTCCTTGCGGACGGCCGGGGATGAAAGGGACACTGACTCAGGTAGAGATGGTAGAAATAAACTTGAAATTTTACTTACTAACAACAAGACGACAGTGATGAAAACAGCAGTTAGAAGGTGACAGAAGGCAGCCGCTGCTTCTGTCGGCGTACAATCGGATGAGGATAGCAAAAGCAGAACTGTTACTCGAGAGTTCAGTGGGATTCAGTGCGCTAACGAGTATACAATAGTCAGCCTAGAGGACACGGGCTCCTGGAAAGGGTGATCAGTCCTCTCCAAAGGTTTGTGTGGAACCCGGGACCCCACGCTCTGGCACGCTGCCCCTTTTATAATCTCTTAGGCCAAATCAGAGGAGGTTGCTGATTTACAGTTAAGAGAGTGTATCTGCTGGCCAGGCAGCCACGCTTCTCTTGCAACTCCTGATTCGTTAAGGCCATCTGATCACGTCCCAGTCAGCATCATGATCACGAGCTCTTCACACGCTGAACCTGACCTGCTCTCATGTCCTGCACTGGTCTGGCACGTGGGCTGAGCATTTGGTCACCTTTTTACTCAGACATTGGGAAATGGGAGTCCAACCATTCAGCCCACCCTTGCTTTAAGAGATAAGCTCCCTAGACAGAGAATGGCAGAAACTGTGAATACTGTTGTTGTGCACAGGCAGTTACAACAACAAAAGAATAAAAGTAGATTTCTTGCAAAACGATGTAATACATTGCATTTCTTGAATCTTTTCCCATGACAGGTAGCATCCCAGTTTGTGTTGGTTGGCAGTGCATGCAGCTCCTTATACAATATTTTAGACTCCTACTTTGCTTTTGTTCAAGTTTGCAGTCTTTGAGGTGCCCTCTGAACTAACTGAACACTTTGCAAGTTTATTTATTCAGTTAGTTACAAGTATGTGTGTTGCTTTAAGGACTGAGCTTCCAAGACACGACATGGGCAAGGTACTGTGAAACTAATCTTGTTAAGTTCAGCCAGTTGGAGCTGGTACACAATAAGGCAGATATCTTGGAAGCACCTTGGCAACAAGGGCTAGATCCAGAGAAGGATTCAGGTCCAGTATTTAGAAATTTAAATCTAAAGCAACAAACCTTAGAACCCACAGGTACTGAATTTCTGCTTCTACCTAAGTTATCATCAGCAAAGGTCCTTACGTACCAAGACTTCTGTTTCAGCACATACCTGCAAGATGCTGAGCTCCTCAGTGAATTCTCATGTTTAAATTCCATCAGAGCCTAACACCTCCCCACCCCAACAACCTACATCAGGTCCTAATATACACTTTCTGCCATGAACATTAAGCAACAATTAATGCTCATTCTCCCTGGCCTGCTGGAACTTAAATTCTTCTACACAAAGAATATATTCATAGGCCCGAGGGACCATGGATATTGACAGTGCCCCTTACTCCAAAACAGCCTGTAGCCTAGTGGTTAGGGGGACTTATATGGGAATAAAGGGTTTGAACCTTTGCAAGCAGAGGAAAAAAAAGAACCTAGGCCTCCCATATCTGAGGCAAGACTTCCAACCACTAACTGTATGGAACAATGGACTTCTGTTAACTCAATATTTCTTATAAGCAGGGATCCTGGTTCTCTCTGATTGACTGATTTAAAAAAAATCACTCACAAATTCTCTAGTAAAACCCCCAAAATCCATTATTAAAACTAAAAATCCCTGCAGCCATCCCTAGCCCTGCTCATACTCCTAGCCTGCCCCCTCAACGACCCCCCCAGTCCTGCTGGTACCCCTCGCCCCCCAAAGCCATCCAAACCTGCTAGTGCCCCTCATTACCCCCACAACAGCCTGCCATCCTACTCATACCATTTGCGCCCACCCACAGCCGCTGACCCCAGCCCTGCTGGAGGGGGCCCCCAGCTGTCAGGGACATGGGACGAGTGACCCAGGTCTGCAGCTCCCTGCCCCTAACAGCAGGCAGCTGCAGCAGAAGCAGCATGAAGCAGGCTCCCCCACTGCTCTGCCTGCTCGGGTGGGGGCGGGGCCAGCTCCTGGCTCCCCCCAGCCCTGCCGGTACCCTCCACCCATGATCCACAACCCCTGCAGCCCTGCCAGAGGGGCCCCCAGCAAGCCCCACTTACCTCAGACTCCAGGAGCAAAGAGTGAAGCTGAGCTGAGCAGAGCTATGGCTGACAGAGCTTCAGGCCCTGCCCTTCCCACTCCTGGCAGGGCTGGGATTTCCTGCCCTGTTTGCAAACAGCTGTTGCGGGCTAGCACTCAACCATCCTGTAGAGCTGCTTCCAAAACAAGGAAATCTGAGGGTTTCTCCGCTAAAAGGAAAAATCCACATTTTCTGTTTTTCCATGGGAAATGGAAAACCAGAATCCCTGCTTATAAGTCACCACGCACCAAAACTGGGTGGGCGAGTAGAGAAGAATATGCTGTTTATAGACCATTTATCATATGTACCCTTTTAACAATGGGGGGAGGGGGGAAGTCCCTCATCTTGGAATCAAGTATGAGGCAGCAAAGGGACAGGCAGATGCTGTAGCTCCAGCCCTCACCTTTGGTCAAGGCCAGAGCCACAGCTGCTGCCCCCCCACCCACATGCTTCCTGCACTCCCTCCTACAATGACCTATCCCCTCCTGCCTCTTCACCACAAAGGGGGAAGGTCACAAATTTAAGACAACGTTTTGATAATTAGATTATGGGAAGTTATGACAAACATAGAAATTTTTCTACATACAGCATCTAATTATTGGATGGTCATACTAAATGCAGGTCATTTTCAGTTAAATATGGTACCACGGCCTTGCAAGCCATAGTCTGAGAACACTTAGGGTAAGGTACATATTAGGCAGGAGAAGCAGTGCCCTGTTCAGCTTGTCCCCTGCCTCCAGCCCCTGGTCAGGAGAAGCCAGGCCAGGTAATGTGGGCAGAGTGATGCCAAATCTGGAACTTGTTTCGGTTTTCACCAACTGGCTGGAACGGCCTATGAAATCTGGGACCGTCCCAGCCATACCAAGATGTATGGTCACAACAGAACTACTACACTATTGCATTGCATAAAAATGATAGCAGCATCTTCTCTTTCTGCTGCATTTTGAAAGAAAGGCATGGCAACCATTCCAATTTTAAAGGAAGGGCTTACGCACCTGACTATAACAACTCAGTATTGTAAATCTGAAGTGGAAATAGTTGTCTAAGCCCCACAGAGAAGCAGAACCTGAAGGCATCCATACTTCTTCTATCAGAATTTCTCACCAGTTATTTTAGCAGCAGGCTGAGTGCAGAGCTGCCTAACTCAATTCTGAAGAGCGTAAGTCTCCCCATGAATAATATAGGGACAGCAACATGCAGAGATCCAGGATGCAATAAACAAGTCTCTTTGTAGATACAGCCATAAGGCCAAGGTGTCAATCGTTAAGGAATGGCAGGCCAAAATAAAAGCAGCTGGATCCGAAAGCAGATGACAACCTGGCCATCGCTGCTGATCCAAGCCACCTGCTGCCAAACCCAGCCCTTCCCACTCTGTGGCCCCACTAGATCAGCCACCCACCCTTACACTACTGCAATCACTTGGCAGGCTAAATGAAATCCATGGGCTGTAGGTGGCTAACCCCTGCTGTAAAGGATCAAATATCACACAGGATCAAAAAGAACCTATTACTAGCCTCAAAAATCCATTTCAAAATTTGACAGAGCTATATGCTGTTGAAAGCTGCAACTCCCCACTAACATTTCACATAGCATAAGCTTGGTTCTGGCTTTCAACCAGAAATCCTGAAAATTCAATTAGTACTGTGCATGCACTGCCACCATGTCTCACTTCTGCAGCCTACATAGACAGGACACATGCAAAAATGCATCTTCCAGTTTCTCTTCCTACTCCTCTCTAGCAAATGCTGTTTGGGCTAGATCAGAGTGGTCAACCTGTGGTACACATACCACAAATGGCTCAGACAGCCTTTGTGTTTGGCTCATGGAATATCAGAGTTAGGCAGCAAGCAGCAGATAGGGCAGGAAGCAGAAAGCAGAGTAGTCAATCAGACAACGGAAAGGGATCAGAGCAGCACTCAGAGAGAGTATACAACCCAATTTGTTGCATGCCTGCCAAAAGGTTGGCCCTCACTGGACTAGATACAGTGCTCTGGGAAACAAGAGATGACCAATTCTAAACTAATTTCCCCAGATGATTTTTATAACTCCATGCTTTTCACAACTCTGCAGAGCTGTATTCCTTTGAACAATCATATAAAGCTAGAAGTAGAACCCTGGGGTCTAACCTGGCAGACTCAAAACACAACCACTTATCCATACCTCTCAGAAAGAATAAGAAACATTTGCTCATGCCTCTGCTGTCTATTAAAAATGGAGCTACTTCTGCACAGTAATTTTGCTTGGCCATGCTATTTTAGTATGATCATATGCTATTTCCCTGACCCACTTAGTACACTGATTGGCACTGCTCAGGCAAAGATCCAGAATTACGCAATGAACTAAGATGCTGTCTGCAGACCATGACCTCATTTACTCTAGAAAAAGTGTGCTAGGAATAAAGTAAATGGCTGAAGAAAGAGTTAGGAAGGTCTAGTGAGAAAGCCAAATGAATAAACACTGCGATGCCTCAGTTTGAATCCTGCCTCAGATTTTCCACATGACACTGCAAGTCACTTTGCATCTCTCAGTTTCACATATGCAAAAATGGGTTTCAAAAACTAATCCACTTACATACCAAAGGATGTGCCAATTAGCTAATGTGTGTATATAGTCCTCTGAACAAATAAGATGCTAGATTTTTTTTTTTTTTTTAAGTAACTGGCCTCAGTTATCTATATATGGGATTCAACAACTGAAAACCACAGTGGGATTTAGTTCCCTTTAGTGGAATCTTTTAAAGTTCGCCTGCGTCTCTGCCTGTACCCCACAGTTGCATATCTATAAAATGGTGATAATGCTTTTGTCTCAAAGGGAAGTTCACTAGTGTCTGTAAGCCTGATATAGAGCGATGAAAAGCAAACAGCAGAGCATATACAAAAAGTGAAAAAAACAAAAAAAAGTCAATAGGAAGTCTGAAGGGTATGTAGTAAATAAAATACAAAACCACACAATGTATGGAGGGGAAAAAAGCTGCCTTCTTCCTTGAACACAGAAGATCTTGAGCACTGAATGAGGCAGTAGTTGGTGGGGGGATATGCAACCTATCACAGTAAGTGCACAAAAAGGGGCCAAATGAAAAGTTACTCACAGAACATTAAATCTTTTATTTACTTATTTCTGAAGCAACTTTAGGCTGGTCAGCTCTGCAACCTGAACATCACTGTTCCAATTTAAGCTCTGTCTATTTGAGCGCAAGGTGTGGTGGTCAGAAGTATGCATCTGTAGCTTTGCCTTTTCCCTTCATATCTAAAACATCTGAAATGAACAAGTGAACACAGCATTT
Organism: Caiman crocodilus; assembly: GCA_030014935.1. Classification (NCBI taxonomy): domain Eukaryota; kingdom Metazoa; phylum Chordata; order Crocodylia; family Alligatoridae; genus Caiman; species Caiman crocodilus. The sequence continues at coordinate 825,859 of JAGPOW010001167.1, read as the reverse complement.
CTATTAAAAGCCAATTTTAAAAGCAGTTACTCAAGTAAGTAGTCATAACGAAGCAACTACTTGCATAAGTAAAGGTTTTCAAGAAGTCCTTAGTTCATAGTCCAAGAATACAAATTTTAGTTCAAGAAAGGTGTCACGGGAATTACACCACCATTTAATTAAATGTTATAAAATCGTGCAGACAGACTCTAGATTAACACCATCTGTTTTGGTTGTAGAATTCAGTTTCACCACGTCAGCCTCATACAGCAACAACATATCATTTCACACATCTACTCAAACAATTTAGACACAGTGGATAAATGTTGTTTGGTTCACAGCACTATTTGTTCAAACTCTAAAAGTGAAGAAGTAAAGGAGGAAGGAGGAAAAAAAACATGTTTTGAAAGAGCACATGTGCGCTTGGAAACCATGACCAATAACTCTTCTTTTCCCTACCTCTACCCACAAATTAACTATTTAGCAGTATATTCAGAAAAGGACAGGAACCTGTAAGACAAAGGCCATTTTTTGTCCAAAAAAACAAAACAAAACAAAAAACCCAACAGCAATTAAGCCTCCACAAGCCGCCATTTCTGGTATCACAGAAAAGGCATGCCCTCTTCTGGCACAAGTTCCCTACTAAGACTGAAAAAAGCTTCAAAAGGATCTGCAAGTTGATACTCACCGATACACATTATTTTGGTATCAACTGTAATTGCCCCAATTTAAAATTTTAAAAAGCTCAGTCCCCCTGAAAATAAGTACTGGACTACAACAGGTATTAATAACACCACTGTATTCAAGTGCATGGTTTATGTTCCCTTCTACCAAACACACTCTCTTCTCATGAGGAGAAACTGCATAGCAGTGACAAAAAAAGGTCAATCATAAAATGAACCAGCAGTGTTTTAAGTTCAAGAGATTCCTGTTAGTCATCTCAATCTCATTGTCCAAACAAAGCCACAAAAGAATTATACAACCAACATTTTTTTTATATCAAAATTACTTTTCATATTTTAATTCAACAAAAGGGTCAAGGAGAACATACTGAAATTTAAATACTGATTATAACAATTCTCTTACGGCAAACTAAAGAAAAACTGTACTGTTCCTAACATCTCTAATTACATACAACTGAGGTATATTTCATTCTTGTCATTCAAATTCTGTTGTTAGTGACCTGCATGTTGATAAATGTTAAATTATTTTAACCTCTAAAGCCTTCCACCTGATTATTCAAGTAAATTGCACTGTATTCTTCTCCTAGGTACTCATCAACTGCTTGGTTTACAGCTTCCTAGAAACCAGAAGGGCAGCTGACCGTCATGCTCACAGTCAACTGCCAGGCACTCAGGTGGAGAGATGCATGGTGTAGAATTTGCCCTTGACCGTGCAAGAGTAAGGCAGGAACGTTACATAAATGTGACACAGTATGGTTTAGGCCAATAAATAACCAAGGATACAAACAAGCCTAGATCTTATCTTGTTCAGTCTTCCTCATAACATTTGGTATGAGAGGAAAAATGGGGGGGGAAAAAATGTTTTATGGAGCCTATGTTAATGCCTGCTTGGGAACAAAACCAAACAGCTATATTGTCCCTTTGGTAACAGACTGGTTTATCACAGGAACCCCACAGGAATTCAACCCCTTTTGATGAGTATGAGAGTTTAGACATAGTTCTTTAGTTCTTGTGGCTGGATGCATATCAGCTAGGGAGATAACATGCCTGAAAGGCCAAAGACAGTTTGTAAAGATAATACCATTTCTGCAGTGCACACACTTCCTGACAGAGGTGTAGCAGAGGCATCTTAACCCCTGTTACTCAAGTACACAGAGTGCAGTGCTGCTGAGGACAGGCTGCAGAAAAGTGCAAAGAGCCGTCTGCAGAGCAGATTGCTTAATGAGGAGCCCTTGTGCCTGGTCTCTGTTGAATGGCAGGTGACTGGAAGGAGGCAGGGTCAGATGGCTATATAGTCTGGCTCCTGGGCTGCATCTGGAGGGGAAAGGAACTCTCCAGGGAGGAAGGAGAAGAGGAACTGTTGTTTATGGTTTGTTTCAGAGTCATGATCATTTATGTTTCGTTACACAGCATGGGAATGTCTGATGGGAACAGGGAGGACACTGGGAACTTGAGGAAAGGTGCTGCAAGTTTATTTAGTTAACTTAGGCAGGAGACTGCAGACCTATGTGGGAGAGGCCTGAGAAAGGGTGGTGACTGATCACCCTGCAAAGGACTGCTAACAATGGGCTAGAGAACAAGCCACAGGTGACTAAAAAGCAGGTTGGCTGAGGACAATTAAAAGGGAGAGACACACTGCTTACAGTTAAGAGACTGAGGCAGACAGAAGCAGCCCATGAAGAGGGAAGAGTGAGACACCCAAAGGCTTACTCTGATTATCTGAAGGCTGCCACCCAAATTAATAGTAATCAACCATCAAGATGTCTGGCAAAAACAGGGCAGTACCCTAGAGAGAACAGAGTGAAAAATGTGGTCTTAGGCCCCTGGCAAACATTCAGTTAAAAAGGTGAGAGGGGATCTGTTCCACAAGTGTGCCTCCTGCCATGCTACACATACAGGGCAGGAGAGCATGACTGTGGGATGGAGGGGGAATTAGATCCTTATTGCACCCTAATGCCAGGGAAGGGGGAGACCAGGATCATGATCACAGCCTTTCCATACACTGGCAAATAGCCAGGGGCCCAGGACACCTCTGGGTCAGCTAATCCATGCTCTCACCCATGAAAGTGCACTGGAGCCCTGAAGACCTTAAATACATTCAATTTAAGACACAAAAGGAGCCAGCCACAAAGTTAATACATATATTTTGTGTAATAGCTTTGTGATTTATTATTTCCTGTTTTATCACACAATTAAAGATGTGATAAACTGGTTAATTACATCAAGTGTAATGTCTTAGTGTGGTATCTAGGAAGGTGCAGATCCCATTGCAAGTGCAATTCAAATTCCCCCCTTAACTGGTAAAATAAATTATTAATTACAAAAACCACAGCGTGGTACACTGGAACCTGAATTTTTCATTTCTGGGTGGTTTGCAACCTGCTTAATTAACAGCAAGTTGCCAATTATGGGCTAGGAGTTCAGCCAACCTTGAGGCTTTTATTTGAAAGAGTGCCACTTCTCCACTCAGCTGGAGCGCGTTAGCAGTCCCATTGCTGCTCACAGAAACTGTGCCCTTTGAAATAAGTGCCACATCAAGCCCTTCAGGGGGTTCCTACACAACTGTTTGCTGCAGCTATATATACCCCCAGCTTATTCACAAGCCCTCATTTTTGCCAGAAGTAAAGAAACAAATTCTGAAAAGAATCCAGGTTCTACTGTCTCTCTCAGGAATGGCAAAAAAGGCCCATAAGACTATTCTAGTGTCCTTGAGTTCCCACATGTTGTTATTAAATGATAACATATTTCAGGATCATATGCCTAGGATTCTGAACCAAGACCACTAAGAAGTGCACATATCCTGCTTGACATGTTGATAAATGGATCCCATCTTATAGAAAACAGAAATTAAACCTAGAAATAAGGATCACAAGTATACAGGACATACTGATCACATCCATGCAGTATAATAAACTGTAGTATACAGATACCTGAGGTTGCTCTGGTACCAGAAGTAATCAGTATTAGAGGTGTACCAATACATCCATCCCATATCAAATTGGCACCAATACAGGGAAAAATTGAGAGCATCAGCAATTTTTTTGCCTAATATGGCCAATACGTTTCCCATGAATGCATGCAGCCACAGTATGCACGTGGCCAGGAGCACAGCCCCAAGGCTTGGAGAGCAACATTGGCTGGTAAGTCTGTTGTGGTGAAAGGAGCAGGGGGAGGGAAGGGGCAGATTGAGGCCCCCCCAGTGAGGTAGGGAGTGGGGTCAAGGCAGGCACTACTGGGCAGGGTGGGGCAGAGCCGCAAGCAGCTCATCCTGTGCCAGGGGGTGGCAGCTCCCACCTCCACACATACCCCAGGAGAGCACCGGGGGGGGGGAAACATGCCCCCAGATCTGCACAGGGCAGGGTGGGCTGGGGCCAGGGCAGCACCAGGCTCTTCCTAGAAGGGGGGAGGGCTAGGTTGGGCTGTGCTCAGACAGGTGTGTAGCAGGTTGTTCCAAGATGGTAATCACCCCTCCCCCAAAAGGAGTACTTCCAGGGGCATGGGGAAGGACTTCTGGTGGCAAAGGTCAGGGGTTAGGGGGTGGGACTTCCAATTCCAAGATGGCAATCAAAAGGTAGGGCACCTGTCAATGCTGGAGCTACACTCACGGCCTTCAAGAGCTCACTGAAAGTCATTAAGCGGCCCTCCAGCAGAAATAATTGCCCAACCCTGCTCTAGATAAACTAAAAAGACAGTGCCTAAGATTAGTAAAACATCATGTCCCACTGCAAATCAGATTGCCTCAGAGTACTGCTCTGCTTTACAAATTGTTCTTTAAAGTCATGAAAGAAACTGATCCTTGGCTTCCAGAGATAGAATGATGAAAGCCTAATGTCCTCAGTCAACCTTTAAGCTGACATATTAATTTGTTTAGTTCCCTTAAACCAATACAGGCCACAGTCTCCCATGGATTTTGAGAAGGAAAGATCAGCGCTAGAAATCCTTACCCCCAGAATTCTTAATGTCCTATTTCTATCATTTCTGACTGAGTTACAGTAGTTCAGTTCTCACAGATGGGTTCCACAAAAAGAACAGGAAAAGGCAATATGTCATTGCTCCCAGGATCAGAACTGTAACCTTTGGAAATGATAACCAGAAGCCGCTGGTTTGAGATAAATTCCAGGTTATGCCTAGGGAAAAAGCCAGAAATATGGCAAGCAGAAGAGGGAAGAGAAAGAAAACCCTGGATTGTTACAAAGTTCTTGACACAAATATCACACCTGATCTCGTGATGATGAAGCATGTGAAATATGACAATAGAACGTGAGGCCGTTTTCTAGGGAAGCCAGCTTCCTCCTAGAGGGGTATCCAGCACTTTTTTTTTTTTTTTGATTAGTAGGAAAAAAGGCTTCAGCATCCAGTCTTAGGAGGAGGAGAGAAACTAAGAACAGCCCTAAAAAAGTTACAGGGTGCATATTAGCGTTTAATTTGGCATGGAGGAAGCAATCTGATGCTTCAAAGGGAAAATCCATTATAGCTGTTTGGACATCTTTAGGGGAAGCAAGTGGCCCTTGTAGTAATTACTGTAGCTATGGAAAGGCAGCTAGGAATTCAAGACTGCCTGGAGCAAGTTCTAACCACTTCCTATGCTGTGAACCATTATTGTCTCACTGCTTCCTTAATACTTCCACATCTTTCTATCTGTATTCATCAATTGTCTCATCTTATATTCAAACTGTAAGTTCCCTGGGATAGGGTGCATCTTTTTAGTCTGTTTGTACAGTATCTACCACAAATAAATTGGAAGTTATTTGTATTACTAAAGCTCAAAGTAATACAAGGATCTGTCATATTATAGAATCAGTTAAGTCACCCCTAGATTTCTGTAGGAGTTTTTCAAAATAGGGTTAAGCTCTATCCCACATTAGTCAGGCTGTATGAATGGGACCTCTTTGTAAATGCAGTGAGGCAAAGTAAGCTAAAGGCATTTATATACATGCTTGGAGCAGGGGGGAGCTTTAGCACCCAGAGTATCACATGTGTCAGCATCCCCATACTTAAAAACAGAAGTGGGGGCACTTCAACTAAAGCACAAACAAGCCATTTTTCAGCCTAAGGATGCTAATACATGTAACACTGGAGTCTGCTGGCGTGCATTAAATTACCACACCCTTGCAGACTTCATTAAATCAAGTCTGCTACACGACACTAATTACAGCATGTTGGAGAAGCCTCACCACATGTATGGGGCACCCAAAGTTTGCAGGACCTTTAATCACTGCAAGTACCTTTTGAAGGCTCATTTTACTTGAGCTTCTTCTATGCTGCCAAATAAATGAACCAGAATCTAAGAGTAAAAGCACTCCAAGCACTGAGGAATCTAGGAATTTACTGTATTTTACTGTACAAGTAAAAAGGAACAAAAAAGTGTGACACATTTTACATAGGCTCCAAGATGCTCAACTAATAGATGTTGCCAATTTACCTGTGAGGCAAGCATATGGTGTATCAAAGAGGTCTGAGACTAATGCAGCCCTAGAATCTCTGCCACTAACTCCTGGAAAGGTTTGAAGTTGACAGATTAGGAGTGGCAGGTGAAAGACAGCAATTTCCAGAAACTTTACAGTCACACTACATAGAGCAGGATCAAGTCCAAGGGTTACAATCAATGGCCATCCCTAGGCTCTGAGGAAGAGTACAGAGTCAGCTTCAAGTCTGAAGCAGGATGAGATACTGTAGGGGTGTGTGAAGTGGGCCCTATTCAATTCAGATTCAGCCCAAATCAGGGACAGCGATTCAATTCATTGATTCGGATCACTGTCCCTGATTCAATTTGGCTGAATCCAAATCTGAAGATTTGATGCCAATTTAGAGAATCAGCAATTCAGCCATAGACACAACTTTAAAAGCTTTTTCTACACACACCTTGAGATAGCAGCGCAGCTTGAGAATGCTGCGATGCTGGGCCAGATGGAGCATCCCACAGAAGTGAGCAGGGGCCCCTCATGTGCTTGGCGGCAAACCCAAAAGTAGACCAGAAGTGCTTCTGGGTCCACTTCCAGGTCTGCTGCCAAGCACGCTACGGATCCCCCGCATCGCACTTCTATGAGACGCTCCATGCACCCAACATCGCAGCATTCATGAATCACCTGCTACCTAGAGGCATGTAGAAAAAGCATTTAAACTGTGTCTGTGGCCGAATCAATTTGGAGGGTTCCGACCCAATTCAAAGATTAAAAGGTCCTCCGATTCAATTCAGAGATTTGGCCACACTGAATCAGGGACCAAAGCGTCGCATAGCCCTAGTACTCAGTCTTAGGCTGGAAGCCCTAATGACCGTCTGTGGGGACTACGGGTGCCTTCCCAAGTCTATCATAAGGAGCTCTTATGCTAGAGTCTCTACCTAGGGGAGTGACAAAGGAATGCAACTTCTGAGAAGATAACCTCTTCTGGAGTTAGATGAGCATGTTTCAGAATCAGATGCTCCTCCACTCAGGAACTATACCAGCTAACAACTAACTCTTTAACCTGCTGATACCCTGACAGAAAATGATCAAACTACCAAGCAATCTGGGGCTCTTACAGGATAGGATGCTATGTGGTCATCAGAAAGAATGGTTGAGACCTTAACAGGCACGGCCCAAAGTCTGAAGCCAGAGCACTCAGATACAGCCATTAGACCAAAAAGGTACCTTCCAACAGCATTCATGGTATGATACTCAAGCAGAAGACACCCCACACACAAACACAGGACTGCCCAGAAGGCAGAAAAAAAACCTAAGCTAAAAGCAACTGGTTTAAATATATACACAATTAATTATAGGACTACATGCAAGGAAAGGTAACATGGGACAACAGAGGGTAGCCATGGAATCTTGCTGCCTTAAAGAGGGAGTGAGAAAACAAAGGTAATTAGGCCCACACTGACCTAATAAGTGCTTGGGTTTGTGTGGAAGACACTCCAGCAAAGACAAAGCCTGCAAGCATAACCCCAGTGGAATCTGACTGCTAGTGCCCGATCTTGCATAAAACAAGGTAAACTCGCATCAGAAATGGAATCTATAAGAACACCCATGTTATTTTTTTAGTTGGGAGGAATTAAAACTGATTTGTATTAGAACTGAAAAAGAAAAAGAAATGATTTATCTGAGGCATCAGGAGGGGGAGGGGTGAAAGAGTGCCATTAACAATTAATTATAGGGCTTGGAATCAAAGATGTTTCTCCCAGACTAGTAAATAATCAAGAATATTTTGAAAGCCCTGACCTCACACGGTCGCTTACCTGCAATTCTCCTCTAACAAGCATCTCTTAGGATTCTCTCTTTTGGTTTCATGTTCTAGAAAAAAACCCAACCCAACTCCCCCTAATTCCAAATCGGTCCCCCTGTAGGTCAGGTCTTAACCTACTCAATACAGTTTTATTGAGGTAACATACAGGAGGTTCCTCAATATTCCAGCTATTTTCTTCCACAAGAAGAAAGCAAGGATTCCCTTAACCTCCAAGTTCAGAGCTAAATAAAACTCTGTCTGAAGATATTAAGCCTTCCAAATAATGAATGAGCTATGAAGACAGAATGCAAACAGCTTGCCATTTAAAAAATTAAATCTCCAAATTCTAAAAAGATGGATGGGCGAGTAAAATCTGAAAGATAGTTCTGATTCTGTTTTTCTGAAGGTAAATACTTATCCATTTTCCAAAGATACCATCTGTGCAAGATTCTCACTCAGAGACAAAACCACATCCTAAGAAGAAAAACAGATTTGCTGAAATGAGAGCCAAAACAAAGGCAAATTCACCTACCAAAAGAGATTTTATTTTAACTAAAGAAGGAAACTTCCCAACATGCTTCAGGCAGAGCCACACAATGAACTATCAGTCAATTTCCCTGAGAAATTAATTCAATTTATGAACCAAAAAAAGGAAACCAAGAATCCAAAACAACCAACACCTTGGAGTGAAGAGAGAGAAACATAGGTCTTTCTTCCTCAAACTGAACCATAAACACCAAATCCAAGAACTGCTTAGTGTTTGGGAGTGAGAGACTATTAAATTCACCCTATGCCTGGGCCAGACTTGAACTGT
>JAGPOW010001167.1:796568-806744 GCA_030014935.1 Caiman crocodilus | reverse complement strand
CGCCCCGCGCGGGGCCCCGGCTGCTGCGGGCGGCTGGCGGCGGTCCCCGGCCGAAGCGCGCGCGCTGTCCCCGCCCGTCCCCGCCGTCCTCGCGCAGCGCTGCCCGCCCAGCGCCGCCGCCGCTGCCCGCTCCGCCGCACGCCCGGCCGCCGCCTCTCTCGGCTGTGACAGCAATGGCGGCCGCCAGGCCCAGCGCGCCTCGCCATTGGCCGCCGCGGCCTCACGTGACGCGTTCCGACGGGAGGGGGACAGCGCTCCGGCTCCCGCCCCCCCTGCGTAGTCCAGAGGCTCCGCTGGGGGCGCTGCGGAGTCAGGAACGGGCTCGGGGGCAGCGGCTTCCAGCGGCGCCGCCTCCAGCTGGAGCGGGGGCTGCTGCTCGGTGGGAGCCGGGGCGGGTCCTGGGTCTCGTGCAGGTGGGCCAGGCCCCCTCTCCCTAGAGCCTCCCCTTGCCCTGCTCACCTTGGAGGCCTGAAGGAGGTGGTTTCCAGGCCAAAACCTGTCTGACTTCATCCCAACCAGACCGCTGGTCCAGGCAAAGAAAAACACCCAAATAAATCCGTGCCCATCCATTATAACCAGAGGCATCTTCCCGAGGTTGCAGTGGCTACCCAAAAGTGGCAGCTTGGGCACAAGTCTGGACGATCCGAGTTTCTGCTAACCTCCCCTGCCCCAGTGCTGGCCGCTGGCGAGAGCGCGAGGTGCTTCGTAAAAGAACAAGCCGGAGCATCCGCTTTGCTGGCAATATTACCTGCAGGCAAATTGCTTGGTACATTTTATTACTGGGCGGCTTAGAGACCCCAAACTTGCTGTCACTTGCTGCAGAGTGAGAGATCACGTGTTAACGGTGAATAACTGCACTTGTCCATCCTCCAGCACAAAAAGATGATAATGTCCATCCAGATGCAAACAAAAACGAATAAATAAATTGCCAGGGCCCTTTTGACTATATTGCTGGCACCAGACGAGTAGCTGGAAGGGGAACCAAATCACTCGTTGCTTTTAATGTGACATACAGCGCATACCACTTGAAACAGCTCTTCAAACAAACACATTTGCCTATCTTTAACAATAAACATTCCCTCAAATTACCTATACCTGAAAGTAAAGCTGACTATAAACAAGTGAAACTGAGAACAATTGTATTCATTGTCCTAGGGAAAAAACACTCAAAAAGTAATCAAATAGCAACAAATAGCTCTAGTTAATATTACTTCGTTTTAATGAAAATATTTATTTCTACTTTCATGTATGTTTTGCAACATGAATAAAGAACTGTATGTAAAATGTTAAAGTTGACAGCGTCCCTTTGAAACTTTCAAGTAGGAAACTGACTTAGCCACGTAGAATAAAGCTGAACTACCTAGACTTCTCATTAACAAATGGAAAATCACCATTTAAAAAGTAAAATTAATTTAAATTTGCCTAGCAATTAAAGTCAATATTGAATAACAAATAGAAAAAATATACAATACATTTTAAACTATCTGATGTAGTACAAAAGCAGATTTTTTTTATCCTTTTTGGTGAAAACAAGAGCTTTCTTCATGTTTCTAAATATTTTTCATCGCTTACTTTTCTTGGCAATTAGTTGTAATCAGCAGGAGCTAGTATCTTATTACACTGACAGAACAGAATTAGTAAGAAGACCTGTTTCATTGTAGTAAATCTGGAGCCATATACTGGCACAACAGCCCCATCTAAGCTGTACAAATGCCCTGCTCTGGATAGACTCTAGATCCCTGGGGTCAGATTCTATTCCACCTGTTAGGATGATTCCCCCCCACCATCCTGCATAAGTGGAGTTAAGCATCAGTTCTATTGCATCCTACCTGAAGAACCTGAAAAACTAATAATAATAATAACTATTATTATTATTACTGCTGCTACTAGCAAATTGCCCATCAAAAATGATAGGGGGGATGCAGGTCAGCATTTGGCCCTGTGCTTCCATCCCTGCCCCCCACTACCCTAGTCCGGCCCCACCCCCTTCAGGCTCAACCCTGTCCCCCCCCCCAGCAGTTTGGGTTGGGGGGGAAGAAGAACCACTCCCCCTTCTTCCCCTGCCCCCTGCTGTGGGCCCAACCCCATTGCCCCTTCCTGCCCCCCGCCATGGCAGGCCTGCTCCCTCTCCTCCTCCCCATCTCCCTGCCGGATCTTGTTGGGGGGTAACAGGGGGGTGCTCTGGCCCCTAGCTCCAAGGAGCAGATTGGGGGTGTAAGGCCATCCGGCTCCATCCCCACCATCCCACTCTGCCTCCAAGGAGTGGGGCAGGGGTGACCACACTACCTCCATTGGCCTGGCCCCCCGCCTCCAGCCCCTCAGTCCTCACTGCCATGGTGGCACTCCACTCTCTGTCCTGTCTGTCCAGAGCATTCGGATTGGTTGCTGAGACAGCCAATCAGGGCACAAATAAAGCGTTACAAACAGACAGACAAACTAAGGCTTTTGTAATATTAGACTAGTAAATTGCCCATCAAAAATGACAGGGGAGGAGGACAGAGGCCTGTGTTCAGCTGCCTCGGGCCAGGATAGGGACACAGCCACTTCCCACATCTCCTCTGCCACTTCAGTGATGGTTGCCAACATGGCGGGACACAGCCACAACTAACCCCCACTTCCCATTCCCCTCCCACCCCTCTTCCCCACCATCTCTCCCCACCGCTGCAGTGGGGAGGGGAGGAGTGGGCCTTGGCCCAGTGCAAGGGAGATCCAAGCCCAAGTGTGGGGAGAAGCCGGCCTGCTGTGGAGCGGGGGGCAGCGGGGAAACAGGAGGAGTGGGCTCAGACCCAATAGGGAGGAGAGAGGGGGCAGGGAGAAGTGGGCCTGGGAGAGCTTGAGGAGAAGCCCGCCCACCACAGCAGTGGTTAGGAGCAGCAGGCCCAGCCTGACATGGTAGCAGCTGAGAAAGGGGAGGAACGAGCCTCTTCCCCTTCTCGGGCCTGGGCCCATTTCTACCCCACCCCCTTCCTCCCCCCACTGTTGGCTCCAAGCCTGCTCATCCTGTTCCCCCACCACCACTGGGGCAGCCTAGGCCCACTAATCCCCCCACCACGTGGGCCAGCTTCTCCCCCAGCTTGGGCTTGGTCCTCCTCCCCACCACGTGGGGCTCAGGAGGCCCACTCCTCCCCTCCCCTCCCTCCAATGCCACTGCTGCGGCATGCCCACTATTCCCACAAACCACATCTGGCCTGCTTCTCCCCGCACCACTGCTGCATCGTCCTGCGTCAGGCCCTCAGGCAGCGATGACGGAAGGGGTTAGGGGTGGGCTGAAGTATTCACCATCATCATCCATAAACTCTTCACCAAACAGTCATGGCGAGAGTTTCCTAGGCAGTGCTGACAAACCTGAACAGCTGGAATCAGGTAGCCTATGATGTCCACATGAGTGGCTTAGGTGTGATGGTTGCATGACTCTCTCCTGGTGATGGGAACATGAGGTCCTACCTAGGCAACCAGGCAGCCCTAATTAGGGAGGCACCACCTGCCTCAACCCAAGGAGCCCCCAATGAAAGTTGGGGTAAAAAAGACTCGCCTCTTACCGACTCCTGGCTGGTTTCCTATGATCAGTGGGATCTCCTTTTTAAGTGGGAGAAACAAAAACAGACAGAAACTGACAATTGGATGCTGGAACATTCATACACTAAAAGAAAATCGAGCTTGTAGAAGAACTGCATTAATAGCAAAGGAACTACACAGGTATCAAATAGATATCACTGCCTTATCCAAGACTAGACTACATGACAGCAGTGTGCTAAGAGAAAAAGAACACACTTTCTACTTGTCAGGTTACAAGGCAGACCAAAATACCAGCCTACATTGGGTAGGATTCACAATAGCAAACTCCATAGCTAATAAATGATCACAGCAACCTGTGTCAATATCCAAGCATTTAATGACATTCCTGATACCATTGTTCCATAACAACTCTATGGCCATAATAACACCTACACCCCAACACTACTTGTTTCCAAAGAAATGAAGACAGCTGAGTGAAACTAAGAAATACCTCCAACAATGATAAAATCCTACTACTGGATGATTTCAATACACACACTGGAGATGACTATGCCACTTGGAACATTCATGGGGAAATTTGGACATGGGTCTCTAAACACAAATGAAGAATTACTCCTAACACTCTGCACAGAGTTTGACCTTGCTGTTACAAACACCTTTTTCAACATGCCAGAAAAGTGGTTCTACTTTTGGCAGCACCCTCAGTCAAAACAATGGAACCTTCTAGACTATGTCATCACTCATAGCAATACCTGAGGGATGTTTACATTACCAGGGCTATGCAAGGCGCAGAATGCTGTACAGATCACAGCTGTAGCTTATCTGTACTAAACTGAACATCAGGATTCACACTCCTAGACAGAAGGTTGCTCCAAAAACAAACTGATGTATCAATGTTTTGAAAGTTTGCATGGAAAAAGAGAAAACTCAGTTAACAATTTCCACTCATGCTGCACTATCAAATTGTGCCAATGCAAGAGCAAGTGAAACTGTTGAAGAAAGGTGGGAGCCTTTTGAACTGCACTGCAATCAACAGCTAAAGAATTGCTTAGTGTCCCATCTCAGCAAACTCTAGACTGGTACAATGCAAATGACAACAATATTCAAGCACTCTATAACAGAGCACATACTGGGATGTCTGTTACAGTTGGGAAAGTTCTCCCTGATACAGCTGAGAGAGAGAGAAATTTACCTGTATTTGACAAAGTGATTAAAGAAACAAGACATCATGCACCACCATGGGCCCACGTGCCCTTGGTTCTCTCCCAGTCTGGCCGCAGCAAAGATACATGTGAGAGCTCTCATTGGTCTGGGATGTGAACCCAGAAGCTAAAGCCCAAGTCGGTCCAGAGAGTGGGCTGCCCTGAAGAGGGGATGTATGCAAGGGCTACTGCTCATGCACACCACATGGAAGTGCAGAAATTTGCCTAGAAATACAGGCTGTGTGAAAGCCAGAACTAATCAAGAGGGATGAGAATGGAGACATTTACCTTGAACAAGGAGATAGCATGGGAGTCTCAAGATCAAGGTGAGAGCTGTAATCTGGTGAGTGAGATTTACATTGTTTGACTTACCTACAGGAGAAAAGAGACAATAAGGCAATTGTTGGATTGAGTAGGCTCAGCACTGGCACACCTCTGTTGACCAAAGAGCCTTAGTGGAGAAAAGGGCTAAGATCAGGCTGTATGTGTGAAAGACAAACCATAGCATGTATGCAATTAGTATGAGCCTCTGGAGACTTAACTGGCGAAGCTCAGTAAAGTCAGGGCTGGTGAATAAGTAAATCTTTAGGAGGGAGCAGGAGGGAGCAGGACTGCTTAAATTAAGGCCAGAGAGACCACATACTCAGAACATCTGTGGTGTGGTAAAGAGAGGGTGTAGGGGAGGAGGAGCCCTGTGAAAGACCTGAAGTTTCTACTCAGTTATGGGTTAAGTAGAAGATCTCATCTCCCAATACCTATTTCTCTTTCTTTTGTTTTCTTAACATCAAAGGCATGGCAGGAAAGTGAGCAAGATGAATAGACACGGCAGTCAGGTAGAGACAGAATCATCATCACCAATACAAGAAAGCTTTCTACGGGTCTTATACACTTCTTGTGGCCCACTGAGCCATTTGCAAAGTTAAACTGAACAACCCCCTTCTCTCTGGCAACTGCACAAATCTTTCAAGAAATCAAAATCTGTAGTCCATAAAAAGCAGCAGGAGATGGAGGACATTTGGTGTAGAAACAAAGCAACTACAAGTTCTTGCTGATACTAATAAAATCCAAGGGTTTTTTTTCCCAAGAGTTAAAGTCCCTTTATGAACTATGATGAGCCAATACCTCTCTAATCCTGTCCACTGCCAATACCACACTCCTGACTGAGTACAGTATGATATTACAAAGATGGAAAGAATATGTTATGACCCTCCTCAATCATGAGTCAAGTGCAAATAATCAAATGGTAGACTCAGCTGAGCAAAGATCAGTTTGATATGAACTAGAAAATCCCCCAACTCTGGAAGAAACTAAGAATGCACTTATAAAAATGGCAAATAGAAAGGCAGGTGGAGCCGATGAGATCCCAGCAGAAGTGCTTAAATAAGGTGGTCCCACACTTCACAAAGATTTGCTAGACCTATTTACTTTCTGTTGGGTAAACAAAGCTTTACCCCAGGATTTCAAAGATGCCAAAATCATACCACTGTAAAAGTGCAATGGAAACAGAGATGACTGAGGCAACTATTGTGGCATTTCACTTCTCTCCATCACTGGTAAGACCCTTGGTAAGCTGTTACTGAAAGTGCTCCAGATTATTGCAGATTATGTACTCCCTGAATCCCAGTGGGGTGTTTGTTTATCAGACAATATTGCCAACATGTTATTTACCCTATGCCAGTTACAGGAGAAAGCTGCTGAACAACAAATGCTCCTGTATATTGCATTTGTCAGCTTTAGTACCGTGTTCAACTCTGTTGGATAGTCTGCTCTCTGATGCCTTCTTGCAAAGTTTGGCTGCCCAAACAAACTAATTAACTTTATATGCTGCTTCCATGACAACATGCAGGCCCATGTGTCAGTGGATGCTGACTCATCTGATGCCTTTCCTGTAGCCCATAGGGTTAAACAGGATTGTGCGCTTGCCCCAACATTATTTACTCTGTTCTTGGCTAGGGTGCTAGAAGTCACTGCACATACTACCACTACTGGTTTCACCCTAAGAACACAATTTGATGGCAGACTTCTAAAACTTCTGCTGACTTAAGGCCAAAAGCAAATCCCAACAAAGTGAAGTAAAGGATCTACGGTATGCCAACTACTCAGCTTTTGTCATCTTTTCTGAGCGTGACCTGCAACATTTAATAAATTACTTTGCCTGTGCTGCTTCCTTTTTAGGCCTCTGTATTAATGTAAAGAAAACCAAAGTCCTGTACCAAATACCTCCTGACAGAAACCTATCACCTCCATCACCACCAGAAATACATTTGAATGGCAGCCAATTAAACAACATCAAGTCCTTTTGCTAAGGTAGCACAATTACTGATGACACCAGCATTGACAAAGAACTTTCAGTATGCTTAAAGTCAGCTGCCTCAGCTTTCAGTTGACTAGAAAAAAGACTGTGGTCAAAGTGTCTACAAAATGCCAAGTTTACAGAGCTGTTGTGCTCCCTTGTCTTCCGTACTCATTAGAAACCTGTCTCCTTTATTGTCACCATATCAAAAAACTTAACTGCCTGCAACAACACTACCTACACAGCATAATGGGAATTAAATGGCCTGACGAAATCACCAACAATGAAGTACTATGACTGGCAGCCATGCCAAGAATGGAAGCCATGCTAACATAGAGGCAAATGACCTAGGTTGGCCACGTCATATGTATGGACAACAATCAACTGCCTAAGAGAGTTCTGTATGGTGAATTTGAAAAAGGCTGTAGAAAGGTTGGTTGTCCCAAACTCGCTACAAGGACTGCATTAACCAGTGCATACAGTCTGCCAGGCTGGCCTTAATGTCCTGGGAGGATATAGCCCATGTTAGGCAAGTTTTGCACTGGGCTATGAAGGAAGCAGAACAAGCAACAGAACATGATTGCACTACATTTGTTGACAGTAGAAGGGAATGTAGACACTAGGGCTGTGAGAAGCTTTGGGTGGTGATTTGATTCAGAGAAGATTCAGCCTGATTCAGTGGCCAAATCTGAATCTAAATTGAATTGGAGGACCAATTTAAAGGTCCAAATCGATTCAAAGCTCTCCGAATCTTTGGAAAAAATTCAGAGAGCTTTAATGTTTCAGGAAGTTCCTGGTGGCTGCAGCAGGGAGCTGCAGCCAACTCCCGGCTGATAAATACTAAGGGTGGAGGAGGAGGGGACGGGGGAGGGGACCATGGGGGGACCCCTGCCAGCCCGACCAACCCCCCTGCTCCCTGACCTACCCAATCCCCCTCCATTCCCCCAGCCCCCCCACCATGGCTGCCCTGGCCCACCTCAGTTCAATCACTGCTGCCCCCCACTGCCCCATGCTGCATGGGGGGCTCTGAATGACCCCTCTGCCAATCCCCCAGTCCCCCCACAGGTGCCCCACCTAAGCCAGCTCCGGCCCTTTAAGAAAAAAAACAAAACAAGAAGAGCCCTGGGACTCACCGCTCCTGCTGTGGCGTTGGGGCTTCAGGGGCTCATGTACAGCCACCCACATGGCTCAGAGGAGTGGGAGGCTTTGGGAACTGCCCCCTGCTGGGAGGAGCAGTGAGTCCAGGGGTTATTTCGGGGGGGGATTCTTAAAGGGCCAGAGCTGGTACAGGCGGGGCATCTGTGGGGAGACTGGGGAAGTGAGGGGGAGTCCCATATGCAATGTGGGGTAGTGGGGGGCAGCAGGGATTGTCCCCCACCCAGCAGCACCCACTGAGTTGGGGCTTTTTTTAAACAAATGCTGGGAGCTGCAGCAGCCATTGCAAAGCTTGGGAAGGGGCAGGGGATGGGCTTGGCCTGGCTGATTTGGAGATTCAGCAGCAGTCAAATCTCTGAAACAGATTCAGCTGAATTGAATTGGGACAGTGATTTGAATCGCTGTCTCCTGAATGGGCCGAATCCAAAGTGAATACTAGCCGCTTTTCACAGGCCTAGTAGACACCAGCTTGCCCTGGCAGGTCTCCTGAACCCTACTTGTAGAAACTGATTTCCAGTATCAGTAGCAGTCATACTCAAATTACAAGTGACAGTCATTAACAATTAAGAAAAGTAGATGCAATATAGATTCTCAGGGCCCTGAACAGGCTAGAACAGAATTACACTTGGATGCCTACATCCATTGACGTGTCTAATAAGTGGAACAGAATAAGGTTCTTTGTATCCAAAATCAAATTGAAGTTTCCACTAAGGGCAAGAATATTAGGATTTGCATTCATTTGTAGGTGGCACTCCTGAAATCATCCTGTATTTGTATGAACAGATCCATCTTCTAAAAGAGGCTGGAACAGTAGCCATTACACTACATCCATGACAACGTCAGAAAAATAAAAAATTACCCCATTATCATGGCCAATATAATTTCTGTCTCACAAAAGCCATCTAAATTAAAGAGATACGGTATTTTAATGATTCTGCATATTAGATCCCAATTGCAGATGTAACAGCTGCAGTTTAAACACCTATTGAATGGTCAAGAGAAACCCTAGGTGCACACCAATTTTATTTCTATCCTCAAAGGGATATTAACATTATAACTGTTCTGAGGAAGACTTTCACTCTACTTCTACTGCTTTCCTCAAGGTAAAAGAATCAGAGACAAAAGTGGTTCCATGGTGTCTTGTTCAGAGACCTACCTGCCATAATTTAAACTTGCCACTAAAATCTATCTATATTATTCTGGAGACCACTTCAGAATCACCAGAGTATATAGGTTAGAGTAATCTGAGTTTCCCATTCCTGGACTGCAAATTTTAAAGGCACAACACAGAATCTTACCCCCAGATTCTAACACATCAAGTAATATATTAGCCAAAAAATGTAAAGAACATGTTTTTTGTTTGAAGACAGTAAATATTTTCATGCACTAGCTTACTCTTCTAGTTACAGGCAGATACCCTATTTTCACCAAAAATACCCCAGATTTTTGTACTCAATCAATTATAGATAAGTAATAGAGCTACATTGGTGTATTTATATTGTAAATAGCAATCTGTGGCAGTGAGAAGCCCCACAGGCACCAAGGGAGCAAGGAGGAGCCCCGAGTACCCACACAGTAAATAAACAGGCCTCCTGCATGCTGGTGGACTTACCTCCAGAAGTGGGACCTGAGACAGAGATGGAGATGTGGCTACAGCTGCAGCCACACAAGCCAGCATTACAGTGGCTCTTCAAACAGCTAATCCATGAGCGGGGCCGCATCCAGTTGATTGTGGCAGCTGCTGCTGCTGCTGTGGGAAGTTTAAAAGCCTCACCAGAAACTGACAGGGGTGGAAGGTGGGGAGGAAGAGTGAGCCAGTGTGGAGCATGCAGGTTAGGCAGCACCAGTGGCTCCAAAGGCTGGTGAGAGCAACTGAGCAGACACTGCCCCGCTACTAAAGGTGGGGGCGGGGCAGTGTCAGGCATTAGGCTGGGGACCGACTATCCCCAGCCCAGCAACCTTAGAGTTTATTGGGAGTGTCCCTCTCCTGTGGAGGAGGGAAGGACACCA
>JAGPOW010001167.1:738332-761870 GCA_030014935.1 Caiman crocodilus | reverse complement strand
AGGCTCCAGGGAAGGAACAGCTCTGTAAACTTTGCCTGTGTTTATTTCATGATGGCAATGCAGTCGTGTAACTAGGGGTGGGCAAGAATGTTAGGAGGGGTGCCAGAATTACCCCTCATCCCCGAAGCGTCCGTGTCCTGGCAGCATACTCGTGACAGGAACTGCAAAATAGTCCCCGACAGCTACTGCTGCAGCTTTAAGAGTAACAGCTGGATTAGGCAGAGTGAAGGGCAGCAGCAGCAGCTCAGTTTTTTCCTGACGTGGGTAAGATGGTTGCCACCCCGTTCTTGAAACCCACGGCCACCCCCCCCACCACACACACACTCGTGGAACCTCTGCACCCTCTCCCAGGTTCTCAGAACCATGCACCCCCCTTCCCCGCCCCTGCAGGGTTTGCCCCAGGTGCCAATTCTCCTTCTTATGCCACTGTGGCAATGTCCCAATTAAGGGAAGTCCACCCTTCAGTGGCGGCTCAGAGAGAACACATTGTGTCCAGCACTCGGGAAGAAAAGCCTCTCCCGCTGCATTCCCCAGCTCAGTCTGAACTTTCGACCCCATTGTATACTCTAATTACTGGAACCAGCAGGATTAATTCCACGACCTACTTTCTAGTACTTTTTGCTGCTGCAGAGTGATATAGCCCCGCCAGTGCTAGTTGATGCTGTAGTTTTAATATGGCAGAATCTGTTGAAATACCACATTTAAGCTTGCATGTAATGGAATGGAGCGTGTGACCTCAGTACAGATATATGGTTGTTCTTTTCAGAAGACTGGCTTTTTAAAAATCATAATCTTCAGTGCTGGAGGGTCCCAAGACATCAGAGTAAAGGCTTTTTCTATTACCGCATTGCACCTATTTCATAGCTCTCACTCTTACAGCCTGAGGGACTCATCATGGCCTTGAACTTGTAGGCGGAAGAGCCAGGGGGTAAAGCCAACAAAGGGAATTTTCGCTATTGTTTTTCTAATCTGTAAATCAGTATAGCTATGCCCTCCTCCAGAGACAAATCTGTCTCCCACACTGCCCTAGATATAATCACTGTATTCTGTGCATTATACCCCTTCTTCCAGAGTGGTGCGTTCTACTGCCTCTCCTCCACACAGGTATATGCACAGGTATAGCCTGCATGCTACCTTCTTTTCTTAAAACTCACTCAACCTCCCTGGTCTTAAAAGGCCAGAGACTGAAAAATGGCAAACAAGAATATAACAAGCTGTGCCATATGCTGTAGCCATGCCATGTGGTGACTTCCAGCGGCGAGGCTGGTGGATTATCTCTCTGTAAGATTTGAGCTAAGGTTGTTCTCTGCAGCCTAGTAATATTTTCACCATTACAGTTTGCTTTGCTTCTGAACACCTGAACCCGGGTGTCAATCCAAGTGGCACTCAGTAATGTGAAAATCGCTAGAGACAGATTCTGTAGGGCTTATCTCATTCGGGAGAAAAAGCTGAGACGCTTTGGGCACATCTACACAAGCCCCACTGCGCAGTTGTTACTTCACAGTCATTTGGTACTTACTTTAGCAAGTACCAAATGACTGTACAGTACCAATGGGTACTGTGTAGTCCCAGTGGCACACAGGTCATTTCCAGCCCTACTGCTCAGTAGCTTGTTGCTGCTGTGCAGTAGTGGCAGCATCATGGTTAATGCCCGCTGACATTATGTGGCCATAACTCATCGTTATGGGGACATAGCATCTCATGCAGATGCACCCTTTGAAACCGTTTCCATGAGGAGAGTAGACAGTGGATATGCTACTTCAGAGTGCAGGACAGATTGTAAATAAGCTTGTTAATCTATAGAGACATGATTCTTCCCTTAGTTACACTAGTATAAACAGGGCTGGATTAACCTTTTAGTGGGCCCTAGGCAAACAAACTCATGAGTCCCTATTTTTTTTACTCAATAATTATAATATGTAAAATAAGCACAACTGGGCCCCTTCTTCACGTACAGCGCTAGGCATGTGCCTAGTTTGCCTGTGTTAATCCAGCCCTGGGTATAAACCAGGAGTAACTCTACTGAAGTCAGTGGAGTAACACCGATCCAAGTGGAGGGAGCATAAGTCACTTTTAAAATGGGACTTGCTCTAATAACTGGTGGGGGGGGGGGAGGGAAGGCAATCAATGGTTTTCTGAGGAGGAACCAAGCTGTAGCTATTTATTTTTAAATAGGCCTATCTAAATCCCTGGGAAGTCAGACAGGAACAACCCCGGCATAGCTGAGCTGTGCCATTTAGGCAGCTAGACTGACCTCGTCCCTTCATTATTTCATGTTGTTTCTGTTTGGTATCAATATAGTTGAGCTTTTGCTTGTAATTCTCAGCATAGTTTTAATTACCAACCAAGCAGCCTTCACCCAGCAGCTTATCTACATTATTACTGCCTGACAGGACTGTAATACTAGAGATAAACCTGACTTTCCATAGCAGGAGGTCCTGCTGTCTTATCGGTCATTGGCTACATTAATTAACAAGCAGGGAGAAATAAAAACAAATACTGAGCATGCAGGGGAGCCAAACACTCCCTCATGCAAACTGCTCATCAGCTCTGACTCTTATTTGCAGTTTTGTTTCTTTTTTTAAAAGGTGCCTCTTTCCTCCCTAGGACCCTCTGTTCCCTTCCTATACTCCCAGGCAGTCTCTTTCCCTGCACCGTGAACTCTGCCACTTTGTTTCCATTCCTTTTCTCCCTTCTAACACCTTCTTTTTCCCACACCTGCCTTCATTCCTTGCACCTGCAACATCTTCAGTCATGCTATCCACATGGGTCATCTCCATGGCTAAGTACAGACATTCAAAAGGCCTGAGCCCGAATCTATTCAATCTTAGCAGGTTAGTCTAACCTGCGTAGATTGAATGGAGAAGTGAGTGAACAAACATTTACTTTTGATGCCAGAAATGCAGGCACATTCCTGCCGTGGCAGAAGCTGGAGAGGCACTAGAGCGAGCCCTCCCTTCCCTTTTGCAGTGGCAGGAAGGATGGAGGGAAGCTGGGAGAGAAGCCCTTCAGGCTTTCCCCACTTCCCTGCTCCAGCTGAGGGTTTCAGGGAGGAATCATGGCCAGGCCCTAGGAGGCCACTGAGTACAATTAGGGAGGTGTTCAAACCCCACTGCCTGCATGGTCCCTAGCTGGGGTGTGCTTAGAGGGGCAGGAGGGAAGCAGCCCCCGCCAGGCTTTCCCCACTCACCCCTAGAATGGCAAGGGCAAGGCGCTGACTGGAGGCTGGCACCCTAAGGTGGAGAGGGAGGGAGGGACGGAGGGGGGCTTAAACCTCCTCCCTCCTCTCTCTCACAAGCATGGACCCCAGTGGGGATATGCCTGGGAGAGACATAGCTGCCCCACTGGCTCCCCCCTCCCCACACACACTTGCTGCTTCAGTGGTGGGGGCAGGGACATCACTGTGCCCCTGAAGCAAAGGGAGGAGAGGGGAGGGGAGGGAAGGGGGTATTAATCCTCTACCCCCTACCAGCATAGGGCCAAAGTGGGGGGCTGACAGGCAGGGGTGCAGGAGCCCCTACCAGGCTTTTTGACCCCGCTTGCTATTGAGTGGACGGGGTGGGGGCACAGCAAGATGCCAGCCTGGGTCTGCCCCCTGGCATGAAGTGGGGGGAGGAAAGGGGGATTAATCCCCACTTCCTTTCCTCTTTCACCAGCCTGGGACCCCAGCTGGGGTCTGTCTGGTAGGGACACAGCAGCCCCTGCCAGGCAGTTCCCCCCTGCTTGCCACTCAAGTGGCAGGGGTGGGGGTGGAGGCATGGCCTCCTGTGGCAAAAGGTAGAAGGGGGGATTAATCCTTGATCCCTCTCCCACTGGCATGGGACTCCAGCCGGGGTCTGCCTGGCAGGGGTGCAGCAGCCCCTGCCAGGCTTTTCCCCCACTTTGCCTTAAGGGGCTGGCCCAGGCTGGCATCAGGCCATGCTCCCATCCCTGGTTCTTGAGTGGCGAGCTGGGGAGAAAGCCTGACTGGGGCTGCAGTCCTGAAGAGAGTTTCCCACTCCTACCCCCAACACTGCTCCAGCTAGGGAGCGGATGGGCAGAGCCAAATCTGCTCTGCTGGAACAGACAGCACAGCCCATCCCAAGGCTGTAAAGCACCCTGGGATGCTGAAGGACTATGAGTTAACTTAAACCATGACGGGGTCTGGGACAGAAGTTTCTTAAACCAGTTTGACCTAAATCAGGTAATCTGATATACTACATTCAATCAGGTTTATCTTAAACCAGTTTTGGCCATTTTGAAACTGGTTTATATGCACTGAACTTCTTCTCTGTTACAGGTTTAAACCAATTTCTGATCACTTAAACCAGTTTATGTGTAACTTCTGTCCCTAGCCTATGTTTCCTCCCATACTTTCTATACCTTGTTTCTACTCTAGGAAATTTGCATGTCCCTCTTGATACCGTGAAAGTAAATCATAATGACGTCTATGCTCTCTAAATCTAGGATCAAAACAGCATTGCTTGTGGACTTTTTCAAATCCTTCCTTATCATTCAGTTCTTCATGATGCCTACAAGTAACATAACTTTCATTAAAGTGAGCCATGTAAATGCATGCATATTTATCTTTAAGTTACATATTTAAACTAAGTTACATATTTCAGCTGTGTTCTCATTACCATAAACCTTGCTCACCCCATTTCCTTCTCATTCTTGCTCCCCTCAGTTCTTGTTCTCCCTCTAAAACTAGAATTCTTTTCTGCCTTGCACCACTTGTTATGACTCCCATCTGCATTTTATCTATAACCTCAATTATTAACTGCCTGCACATAACATCTGCAGTAGCAAACTCTATCATCAAGCTTGCAAGATAAATTGCATTAATTGAATGTGTAGATGCACATTCAGTTAACGCGATGCAATAAACTACATTGCAGTTTGTGCCGGAGTCAGCTGCTCCTGGGCCCAGTGTCTACACGTGTGCCTGCAACAGCAGCAGTTTGAGCTGGGGCAGAGTAGCCATGAACTTGCAGCAGGTTTGGTGGGGTCTGGGTGGCAGCATTGGGCGGTGGAGGGTCTGGCTGGGGCATGAGCGCACTAAAGTGCAGTTTTGCACCCTTGTGCCTAGCTAATCCCTGTCACTGTCTTCACGTGTATTTAAGTGGACACAAATACTTTGCCATAGGATTGTACCGTCCCCGACAGTACTATCCTATGGCAGATTTAATTTACTATACCCTAATACTGGTGCATGTGTAGAGAGCAACACTTTACTGTGGAATTAATTAGTCAACTGTGCAGTAAAGTACACATGAAGATTCACTCAGTAAGACCCGTATCAGGCTTTTGCATCTTTCTGAAAGGTTCTTTTGACATGAAACTTTTTTGTGCTTAGTGTCTGCAACTTTTTTAAAGATTTATTTTTAATTTAGAAGAAAATTATTTCAGTTATTGCAAGTTTGGTGAGCATGGAAGAATTAAAAAAGATGACCACTTTTTTTTAAAATGGTGGTTAAATAATTTTTTAACGATTGTTAACCTGTTGTGCAAGTAGTGACTCCATTCTCTGTTCCTTAATCCTACACATCCATTTCTTCAATACTAGGGAAGTTGCAAGGTGCTCTTTTTATCATAACAGTAAATTGCTATGATATTGTTAAACTTCAAATGATATTTTGATTCTTCTGAAAAGACAGCCATATGTAAATTTAAGATAAAGGTATAAGTGACGAAAAATTTTACTGTGTCCGCAGGCAAACTGTTTTAAGTTGCACACTTGCTTAGGGCATAAGAGACTTATGCAAAAAGTTATAAAAAATTGTATTAATTATTCTTCAAAAGAAGAAACAACAAATTACATAGGTAATATGTGAATAAAGGCAAACATCTTAGGGTTATGATAACATTAGAAGTATGTCATTTGTTCTCATGGGTAAAATTCAGCCATGGCAGAGGGCCAATATTACACAAGCCTGGGGAGGGGGAATTCACACCATCAAGGTGAGATAACAGCACTAATGCCTTATGTGAAAAAGTGATAC
This sequence comes from Caiman crocodilus, assembly GCA_030014935.1. Taxonomy (NCBI): domain Eukaryota; kingdom Metazoa; phylum Chordata; order Crocodylia; family Alligatoridae; genus Caiman; species Caiman crocodilus. The sequence continues at coordinate 755,889 of JAGPOW010001167.1, read as the reverse complement.
ATTTACTTCTATAATGCCATAGTTCATCTGTTGTAAAAATGGTTGTAAGTCTCCTGCCTTGTATTTATGATTCCAGATTTGAGGATTGGATTTGTCTTCCCAGTCTTCTTGCATAAAACATTTATTCAGGCTTTTGCAGGCAATTTGAAATCCACCCTTGGTTATGATGACGCTCTTATTCACTCCATTTTATGACAGTTCATCCGAAGGGTAGGTGAAAAGATTGGACTGTTGCATCTTGACCACAACAATCTCCTAGGCTGCTTGTACATGCCACGGGGGTCTAATTTGGTTTAGTTCTCCCTAAATTGAAACTGTGGGTTTTTAAAAACACTGCTTCAATTTAGGGAAAATTAAACCAAACTAACCTCCCATGGCATGTATACAAGGGTGGGGGCCTGATCTTTACCTGCCTCTTGCGCAGCAGGGCTGGGGGAGTAGGGTGAGCTGCTGGCAGGCTGAGTGGTCAAAAAAAAAAAAGACCAGGCACACCACTTTTTTTTTCCCTTCAGTGGAGCCTGGCTGCATGGACTGTCGCGGGGTCCCACCACAGCCCCTGAGTTGCATGGGGCCCTAAGCATCTCAGTTTCCAGCACCCCATGCACGGTTGCACTTTGTTAGGTAGCAAACTAAAACACTTCAAAGGTGTTTTATCTTGCTACATACCAAAGTCATTTAAAACGAAATACACTGCTGTGTGTGCAAAAAGCAATGCCATTAAAGTGGAATACATGCCAAACGTGCAAACAGCAATGCCATTAAAGCAATGCAAAAGGGCATTTAAGCTGCTTTAAAAGCTAGTTTTGTGCCATGTACAAAGGCCCCTAGACTTTAGCTACACTAGATAATTGAACCATTGATATTTGATCCTTTTGTATATTGTAGTATCTTAAAAATAGAGTTATGCTGACTCCCTGGCAGGTCTGCCCCATATTCAAACTTATATTGTTTAAAAACCTTTCAGAGAGTGTGCTTGAGTGTGCTTACCAGATACCTATATCAATTCCTGACACATGTCCAAGAAGCAGTACATACTGTGAGGTTTTGCAAGGCCACGATACAAGACTAAACGAGTTGTTTCAGTTAGCCTACATCCACACTGGCACCAACATAGGATAGGATGAAATAAAAGTAAGCCCTGTTGAAAGTAAGTCTAATCTAAACAGAATTAGGCATGACTGTAAACAGTATAGAGCACTTTACAAAAGTGCAAGGAAACATGCTAGGAAGAACAAACAGTTCTTAGCATGGTAAATATCTCTAGTGTAGAAAAATCCATAACAAGCAATTGAAAGCATCCAACATCACTCAGACCCTGAATAATGCAGATGGCACCAAGCCAGGATCAGCTGATCTGTAGGAGGCCCATCTGAAGATATATTTGGGCCTAGTCTTCAGTGGTACACCCCCACTACTCCATTCTGCTACTATAAATGCTATAAAAAGGAAGGTTTTTCTGTTTAAGGGAGGTGCTTTTCATAAAGGCTGGAGGAGACAAAAAAAAAGTACAGTCATTGCCAAGTCATTGCCATTGGCATCAACACGTTCCTTGGCTTGTGAGAGGCCTCTGCTCACCTAGCTGTGGGGGCACAAGCTGCTCAGTAAAGTTTTACACCATCTCCTGCTTCCCTGCATGCTGCGGTGGTGGAACCTAGAAGCCAGGGGAATGTGGCCGGGGCAGGGTGGGTGGCCAGGACCAGGGTGAGGCGGGTCCTCCCCCAAGTGTGGGGCTTACCACATGGGCTGGGCTGGGCTGGCATGCCCAGAGGCTCTGGTTGATCCCAGCTGGCAGTGTTGGCATGCAGCTCCTGGAGGACACATCAGGTGGCAGGGAGCAGAGTGTGGCTGCCTTGCCAGAGGCCCCCCAGGGAGGAGCTGGTGCTGCTGGAAGGCAATGGTGACATGGCCAGCCATGCCTCGTGGCCAGGGCTGAGGTCACATAACTGTCAGGGCAGGTGCTTGCCAGGCTCCCTGAGCTGCTGGTGGAGATGCAGGCCGGGAGCTCAGTGGGACGAGAAGCTGGCACCCTGAGCCCTCCCCTGGTGACACGACACTGTGGGTGCCAGGCCAGATCTGGGACTTGGGCAGACCACCTGTGCTGCTGTACACAGCATGGCTGAAGCCTGGGTCCTGGGGCATATGGATAGCATCCAGTTGCTGCATAAAAGGGCATGGACTTGCGGCACTCCCTGAGCAACGGTTGTGGTCAGTGATCATAACCCACTGTGCCTGCAAAGCCTTGACCTTTATGCATTCCTGGCACACTAACTGGTCATGCCGTGCTCCCATATCAGGCCTGACAGCCCCTTGTAGAGGTGCATGCTGGAGTGCCCACCCCATGCAAACTGCTGCTGCACCTCTACCTCATCCCACAGCACCACAGGGTCATCAGTCTCCTCCACAAACCAGTTGGGGCCCCCAGTGGTGATGTGTGGTGTGGGTGTGGATGCCATCAGGCCTCTTGCGCTGACTCTCCAGGGGCCCAGTGCAGAGGCAAGGCGTGGAACTAGGAGTCGCATGGTGAGGCAATGTGGGCTGCTGGGGCTTGGCTGTGGGCAGCTGGACCTGGCCTGGGTAGCCAGGAGCTGCCTGCAGCTGGGCCCAGCAATCTTCAGGCCTGGACAGCATGGCCCTGGCAGCTGCGTGGCACTGTGGTGGCAGACAGTGGCACCAGGGAGCAGGCAGGCTAGCACAGGTTGCCTGCAGCCTCTGGAGGGGCTGCAGAGGCCAAGAGTCCCTGTAGGATCTCTGCATGTGCTCCAGGGTTCAAAATGCCTGAAGGCTTTTAAAGGGCCTCTGGCTAGGCTGTAATAGAGATGAGCCAGCCCTGGGGCAGGAGAGAGTCCCAGCCCTGGGGCTGAGCTTAGGCTGGCCCTCTAGTGATAGGGCTGACCAGAAGAAAATTTGCTCCTTGTTGGCATCTACACATGCACTAGTGAGCAGTTATTACTCATGAGTAAATTCGCTACTTGCATTTACAGGTAGCAAATTTACTCACGAGTAGGGAAGTCTACAGTGCAGGAAGCATGTGCACATGTAGACGCACATGCTCACCACACAGTAAACTATGGTACTATACTGTCAGACTATTCCACTGGGCAGTACAGTTTGGGGAGAAAGTGAAGCACCCTCAGTGGTGAAAGAACAGGTTAAGGATTATTTAGAAGAGCTGGATACATACAAGTCCAGTGGCCAGATACAATACATCTGAGGGTGTTAAGGGAGTTGGCTGATATGATTTCAAAGTCACTGGCTATTACCTCTGAAAACTCATGGCAATCAGGGGAGGTCCCAGATGATTGGAAAAGGGCAAATATAGTTCCTTTCTTTAAGAAAGGGAAGAAGAAGGATTGAGAGAACTACAGACAAGTTAGCCTCACCTCAGACCCTGGAAAAATTATGGAGCAGGTCCTCAAGGAATCCATTTGTAAGTACAGCAAAAGCTATGTTAACCGGCACCTTACAAGCCGTCATGCTCTGTTAACCAGCATGCCAGCTTGTAAGGGAAAAGTGAAACCCGAAGTGCCCATTGCGCTGCCAAGGCCCCACGGCCCGGGGGCATAGCAGGCTCTGCAGGTCCCCCATCCCTGTCCCCCGAGGCCCACGGGGCCCATGGCAGGGGCAGTGATGCGGCGGGAAGGGCGGCAACACCCCAGACACGGCAGGACAAGCAGCAGCCCAAACAGGCAAAGAAGCCTGTCTGGGCTGCTCTGTTATCTGGCATATTTTGTTATCCGGCACCCTCCATCCCCCATGGGTGCCGGATAAAAGCTTTGTTATCCGGCACCCATGGGGGATGCAGGGTGCCAGATAACAAAGCTTTTACTGTACTTGGAGGAGAAGAAGGTGATTAGAAAAAGTCAGCATGGATTCCCCAAGGGTAAGTCATGCCTGACCAACCTGATTGCCTTCTATAATGAGATGACTGGCTCTGCAGATGTGGGGAAAGCAATGGACATAATATACCTTGACTTTAGGGGGTTACAGGGGACAATAAGCTGGATACAAGTCAGCAGTGTGCCCTTGTTGCCAATAAAGCTAATAGCATACTGGGTTGCATTAGTAGGAGTGTTGCCAGCAGATCAAGGGAAGTAATTATTCCCTTCTATTTTCCACTGGTGAGGCCACATCTGGAGTACTGTGTTCCGTTTTGGTACTCCCGCTACAGGAAGGATGTGGACAAGTTGGAAAGTGTCCAGCGGTGGGCCACAAAAATAGTTAGGGGGCTGGGGAGAGGGTAAGGGAACTGGGATTATTTAGTCTGCAGAAGAGAAGACTGGGGGGATTTGTCAGCAGCCTTTAACTACTTGAAGGGTGGTTCCAGCAAGGATGCAACTAGACTGTTCTTAGTGGTGACATGACAAAAAAGAAACAATGGTCTCAAGTTGCAGCAAGGGAAGTTTAGGTTGGATATTAGGGAAAACTGTCTCACTAGGAGGGTAGTGAAGTACTGGAATGGGTTACCCAGAGAGGTGGTAGAATGATCTAGCTGGGGATGGTCCTGGTTTGAGCAGGGGGTTGAACTAGATGACCTCTTGAGGTCCCTTCCAACCCTAGTTTTCTATGATTTATTTGTCCCCCTTCTGTGTACTACTCACCTGCCACCATATTTTTGAATGACCTTTGCAGAATTTGGGATCAGTATGAATAGGGAAGGGCAAGCCATGGATGGGAATCTGGGACAAAGTGCACTATATGCATCATTGACCAACAGAAGACATCAGTGAAAGACCTGCTAGGAAGGCAACACAGCCTGTGGCAGTTTCACCTTTCTCTATAGATCCTCTTCTGCCGATATAATGAGGAAGATGGAATAACAGGGCCAAGCAGGTGTGAAAACTCTACTTCAGTTTGCTGTCCAGGACTCTGACTTGAGAAAAGCCAGAGAAGGGATCCTTATATGGTTTCTCATAACTCCTCCTACTCCCCATTGCTTTTAATTTCTCGTTCCTCATTTTTTTAAAAAGTCTCAAAGTTACTGGATCTGAGTTCCCACTCTCAACGTCCTTTTCTTTTTGCTGACATCGTCACCATTCAAGGAATCACTCTTCCTTCCTAGCAATTAGACCAAAGAGTGAGTTAGAATCAGGATACCTGGTTGGGATCCAATCCCAGCTCCACCATTGATCTGTTGTGACCTTAGACAGTTGATTTAATGTTGTCACATCTTAATTTACCAATTTACAGAATGGGAATAAAATGACTTAACTGCAGATGTTCTTTTTTTTTTTAGGTCCTCTCTTCCCCCCTCCCCAAAGGTAGTGGAATACTTTCAGAGCCATGGATAAAGTTCATCATAATTATTTCACCTCCTGATGGGCATTCAACATCCCTAACTACTGTTTTCCCTGCTTGGATGCACAGCACAGCCACTTATGAAGTGACAAACTAATTTCTTAGCAGTACAGCACCCTCTGGAGCTGTCTTGGTTTTCTGTCCTCCCTTTTCTGACACAAAGCCCTTTCTGAGCAAAATCCTCTCTTTTTCCTGAAGGCAGTGAACTCACATGTTTCTAGTTAAAAAGCTGGGGCAGTTCTGCCTTCTTCTATCAACAGATCAGGAGAGCTTCATTTCAAATAGAGATAAAATTGTGAACTAATGTATCTATTTTTACCATAACAGAGTTTGTTCATTCTTCCTTTTCTTTACAATCATTCTCCTCCCTTCTCCTTTAGGAATCATCTTTGATTTCACTCATTCTAGTGTAACACTCAAATTGCTAACAGCTGATTAAATAGCACAGTTTCTAAGCAATGAGCCCAAGCCTCGGGGAACCAGGGAAGACAGAGAAATGTGACCTGACCTGCTTAACCTTGTCTGACCCTCTCTGCCATGTAGTCTGACCTGACCTCACTCCTTTTATTTCTCCCAACACTATTTAATAGAATTCACCAGAGAAAAAGCAGAGAGGGGAAGGAGGTGATGGCTTGCCTTAACATCTTATTTCAGGGAAAAGTTTCCTTAGCTAAATGTTCTAACTCTCAGTAGTGATTTCCAAATTGCTGGAACATCACCTCCCAGGTTACTAATGTAACCAGTTCTCTGCTTTATGCTCATTTCTGAGCATTCTTGAGCTGCTATAATTGCTGGGAATGGCAAAGTTCATAGAATAGATACCCATTTACTCTACGACTACTTAGAAAAATATTTCGTCCCCAGGAATCTCCTTCATTCTGCAGACTGAAGAAAGAGGGAATTTTATTGCCCACTCCCCTTTGCATGTGTGCTCGCACACACACACACAGTCTCTCTCTCTTTCTCTCTCTCATGTGCATTAGATCAATCAAGAAAGGAATTCCAAAATTCAGGAGGTTTCATATTAACTAAACATAATTTCTGTAAGCTATTGAAAAACTCATAATAAAGAAGAGTAGAAAGGGCAGGATGTTCCTTTCAAGAAATGGATAGAATTAGCAATGCTAGTGCCAGACATTTTAGCCAGTAGATGTTCATCATCACTGTCTCCTCTCATTTGTTGCTTCAGTTGCACAGAGCTATTTCTGACTCCTTAGGAGACCCCTTCATAAAAGCAAGTTTGCACTCTGGAAGATTAATACATGGAAGGACATCATTTTCTACTTTCTTAAAATCCTTGATCTTCTCTTAAGCTACATAATAGTAATTATACTGAGATGCAGATGGCTGAAATATTCCTGACTCCCCATCCCCATAATATAAATTTGAACTGTAAGTAGACTGGCCAGCATTGCTTCACACTTTCTTTCCAATCATATGCTGCATCATTTTAACTGATTCCTATGCTTCTCTACTCCCCCAATCACTGCTGCTGAGCAGACAGTACAGCAGAACTTTCAGTGTTGAGAGATATATTAAGCTCTAGAATCAAGATTCACCAACATTTTACAAACTGTAAAGCTCCCTCACAATTGAAAAAATATAAAAGCATGCACTCATAAAAGTGAAATAAAACTTATGCTAGACAGTCACATGGGGACAAGTAATGCAAAAGAGACTCTGTTGTGTAAATATATAGGGGTAAAAAGGGGTTCTAGCACTGAAGGGAGGAGGAAAGAGCAGGTAAGTACCAGTGATATTTCATTTAAAAAGTCAGAAGCATGGGTCATCCTGTGCTACTGCTGGGCTGGCTATCAGCATCACATAATGCATGGGAGGAGCTGGCAATACGAAGCACTAAGAGCTCTACAAGCTCAGCTGGCATGAGATAGACCCCCTGTCTGGACTGGCAGAGCTGGAGCCAGGATGACTGCGCATACCCAAAGCAAAGCCAGCTTGGGGAGACTCCAGCATACCTAAGAGAACAAATATAGCACTGGGAGGACCCAGTACCTGAGGGAAGATTTGGATATTTTAAATTATTACCAAACTGCACTCCCAAAATGAAGTGTGGGATACTACTTACCTACCTCAAAAGGTTTAACATGCAGCATAAGCACAGAACAATATATAAACAAGTTTATTGATCCCAAATTGTCTGAAATTCCTAACATCTGTGTGGTCAGGATACCCCATCCAACATTCTTAACTCCACGATAATGCATGCAGGATGTCTAACGTCATACTACTAGCATAAGATCAACCCCCGCTTTGCAGACATAAATTGTATTTGTTGTACTTAGTCTCTCTACATGTGTCAACCTGCTTGCCTTAAGAAAGGGGCCCAAAGATCTCACAATTTCATTTATTAGCAAAGTACCCAGCACACTGTGAGAGCTACCAGACATAGGCAATTAGTGTATCAACCTGCCATTTCTAGCCTTATTGGTGCATACTGTTTAGATCAGCCGACTAGGGGTGCACCAACAGAGATTTTTTGGGCCAATATCGATGGCCAATTTTTAACAAGCCATATTGGCCAATACCGATTCGATTCCAATATGCAGCCAGGCAGCAGAGAGAGCAGCATCCAGCTGGTAAGTCTGTTATGGGGGGAGAGATGGGAGCAGATCAAGGACCCTCCACTGAGGGATGGAGTGGGGCCAGGGCAGGTGCTACACAGCCGGGGCGGGGTGGAGCACGGGATGGAGCCATGGCATGTCCGGAGAGAGTGGGGGAGGGGGCAGCTCCTGCCACTGTGCACGCTCAGGGAGGGCATCGGGGACATGTGCCCCCAGATCTGCGCATGGGACAAGGCAGGTTGCTACTGCGGGCTGGGGCCAGTGCTACACTGGGCTCTTTCTGGTGAGGGGCTGGGCCGGGCTGTATTTGGAGCACATGGTGGTGGTGTGGTGGCGGTGGCACTGGGAAGGGGCTACGGAAAATTTTGAGGTGGCACATCCCTCTCAACCCCTCCTCACAGCACTGCCATCACCACTGCCACCCAGCACAGCCCAGCCCAACCCAACCCCTCTCTAAGAAGAGCCTGGCACAGCCCCGGCCTCAGTCTGTAGCAGCAGCTCACCCTGCCCTGAGCACAGATCTGGGGGCACATGACCCCTAAGCCCTTCCAGGGTGCACGCAGTGGCAGGAGCTGTCCCCTGCCCACCTGTATCCCCTGGATGATTCACAGCTCCATCCTGTGCCCTGCCCATCTGCCACAGTCAGCTTCCCACTTCACTTCCCACATCCACAGAGCCAGTCACCTCGTCATAGGCGGCAATCAGGTTGGTCAGGCATGGCTGGCCCCTGGTGATCCCATGCCGACTGTTCCTAATCACCTGTTTCTCCCCCAGGTGCTTAGAAATGGGTTCCTTGAGGATCTGCTGTTTGATTTTTCCAGGGACTGAGGTGAGGCTGACTGGTCTGTAGTTCCCTGGATCCGCCTTCTTCCCTTTGTTAAATATGGGCACTATATGTTCTCCAGTTTCCAATCATCTGGGACCTCTCCTAATCACCATGAGTTTTCAAAGATGATGGTAAACTTCCTCAGCAACTTTGGGTGCTCCCCTTCTGGCCCCATGGGCTTGTACACATCCAGCTTCTCTCAGTAGTCCCTAACCTGCTGTTTCACTCCTGAGGACTGCTCACCTTCTCCCCAAACTGTGCTACCTGGTACCATAATCTGGAAGCTGACCTTGTCTGTGATGACTGAGGCAAAAAAGCCATTAAGTACTTCAGCCTTTTCTGCATCTTTTGTCACAAGGTTGGCTCCTCCATTCAGTAAGGAACCCACACTTTCCTTGATTCTCCTCTTGCTACTGTGTCAGTGACTGTGCATAGTCGAGGTTATACTTTGTGAGGTAGTTTTCCATTCTGTGACTTCTAGGACCTGACAGCTTGACTCATTGACCACTTAATAATGATGTGCACCCCTCATTTCACCCACCACATCTTGATGTAAATATAGAGAAAGAAGGAGGCTGTTTGGTCTAAAGAATCATTAGCTCTTATTCTATCAATATTCCTTGGGGCTCCGCCTCTCCTTGCACCCTGTCCTTGCCTCAACCTGATGTTATCAGTCCTTTTGAGTTCATTTATTCTAGGAACACTCAGTGTTCCTGCTGTCACAAATTGGTGTGCCTTTGGCATGGCGTAATAGCCTGGTTACCACACAGTCCACTGGGTTGTTAAACCCTGTAAGCACCTTCACTCTAATAGTGAGAATAAGAAAGTCTAAAGGGACACCCTTATTCAAAGGTTCCTGGGGAATATTCCCCTCCTGTTGTGACTGACTCACAATTTTGCTGTCTTCTTCTCTTCAGCAAAGTGATAAAGACCTCCCAAAGTCCTGCCTGCCTGCCAGTAAAACTTCATCTCCTGTTCGCCAGGCTCTAGTAAATAAAGAGGCTCCCCTAAGCCTCATGGTGGAGGAAAAGTCATCACTTTCCTCTGCAAGCCCCTGCCAGGGTACTTTGAGGTGGGAGCTGGCTTCTCAGCAGCCATGCTCCCTGCTTCAGGACTCCCCGACTAGGATGGGGCATGTCTTTATGACGTGTTCAGCTGTGTGCTGGCACAGCTAGAGCCAGCACGAGCTAATAAAGCATGCTGGCTGCAGTGCTGGAGTTTCCCCAGCCTGCGCTGCTGGCATCTCATACAGTGATTGCTTGTGTTGAGAGAAGCCCTGACCCTTGCTTCTGCCTGCTCTGGGTTAAGCAGGGCCATCTATGGGGACCTCGTTCATGTCTCAGGGTTCAGCAGGGTGAGTCCTGCTGCCACACACCAACATACTGTAGAAACCCTTCTTGTTACCCTTCACATCCCTTGCTAGCTGCAACTCCAATTGCCCTTTAGCCTTCCTGACTTCATCCCTGCATGCCTGAGTAATACTCTTATATTCTTCCCTAGCTATCTGTCTGATTTTCCACTTATAAGCTTATGATTTAGTTTACTGAAGAGTTCCCTGCTAAGCCAAGCTGGTCTTCTTGCTTGGTACTTGGTAGTCTTCTTGCTTGGTACTTGGTAGTCTTCCTGCACATTGGGATAGTTTGTTCCTGCACTCTCAGTAAGGCTTCTTTGAAGTACAGCCAGCTCTCTTAGACTCCTCTCCCCCTCAAACTGGTTTCCCAGGGAGTTCCTGCCAATGAGTTCCCTGAGTGAGTCAAAGTCTGCTTTTCTGAAGTCCAGGGTCCTTACTTTGCTGTTCTCCATCCTTCCTTTCCTCAGGATCCTGAACTTAATCATCTCATGATCACTGCTGCCCAAGTTGCCATCCACTACTACATTTCCAACAATTCTTCCCTGTCTGTGAGCAGCAGGTCAAGAAGAGAATGGCCCCTAGTTGGCTACTCCAGCACTTATACTAGGAAGTTGTCCCTAGTACTCTCCAAAAACCTCCTGGATTGCCTGTGCACTGCTGTGTTGCCCTCCCAGCAGATGTCTGGGCTTGAAGTCCCCCATGAGAACTAGGGCCTGTGACCAGGAAACTTCCACTAGCTGTTTGAAGAAAGCCTCATCTACCACTTCCTCTTGGGCTGGTGGTCTTTTACATAGAGTGCAACTCCTTCTCCTCTTGTCCCCTGCTTGTCCTTCCTGAAGTTTGTACCTATCCATAACAGTGCTCCACTCATGCAAGCTACCCCACCAAGTCTGTTATTCTAATCATGTCATAGCTCTGTGACTGTGCAAGGACTTCCAATTCTTCCTGCTGTTTCCCAGGCTCTGTGCATTTGTGTACAGGCACCTGAGGTAACTAGTTGATTGCCTCAATTTCTCCGGAAGTATAAGAGAATCTCCCCTCTTGCCCCCTCCTGCTTGCTCTTCCATCAAGTCCCCTGCTTTCTGACTTACCTCAGGGCTTTGGTCTCAGTCCTTCAGTGAACCTAGTTTAAAGCCCTTCTCAATAAGTTAGCGAGCCTGTCTGCAAAGATGCTGTTCCCTCTCTTTGTCAGGTTGATCTCATCTATTCCCAGCAGTCCTTCTTCTTGGAACAACAACCCATGGTTGAAGAAGCCAAATCCCTGCTGGTGACACCACCTGCACATCCAGGTGTTGATCTGCAGAATGCACCTGCTCCTGTCCAGGCTCTTTCCCTTGGCCAGAAGGATCAACAAGAAGAAAACCTGAGCCCCAGACACCCTCAGCCTTGCACCCAGAGCCCTGTAGTGACTTTTGCTCAGGATGTCCCCTGGCAGTATCATTGGTATCCACATGGATGATCAGCATTGGGAAGTAGTCAGAGGGCCTTGGTAGTCCCTCCATGACATCTCAGATCTGGGCTCCAGACCTCCCAAGATAACAGGAGGCAAGCAGCAGACCTCTGTCTCCTGCAGAAGGGAGTCTCCAACCACCCATCGCTTCTTCTTGGTGGCAGTCATCTCGGTCCTTCCCACCATGATGAGGCCTGGCCTGTCCTACTCCACCAATGGAATGTGCTCCTCCTCTCTGCTGACGGGGCTGCATATCTGTTCTCCAGATGAATGATGTCTGAGGGGCACAGGACCAGAAAAGGGGGAAGCCTCGTTCAGAGGCAAACCCTAAACCAAAGTAAAAAGAAAACAACATACCTGTTGCAGGGGCCAGAAAGAACGAGGAAATGCACAGCAGGAAACCGCCTGCGCAGTTTGTGAGCCACGCCCATATCCAGCTGGGGCCGGGTGACATCATGACGAGACACCACCCGGCGGAGATGAAAGGCAGCCGGGAAAGCGCGGGAAGGGAGATGCTAAAGAATGGAGGAGCCATGGGAGACCGCGGGATGGAGACTGTCCAGCCACTGCTACCATCAGCGGCAGCGGCAGCAGAGGCAACGATCAGAGCTGAGGAGGATCCCTGAGCTGGAGGATCCTGGCAGGGATCAGAAGAGCCAACAGGAAGACCAGCAGTGGCAGCAGCAACAGCAGCTGGAGCTGAGGGAGATCGCAGAGCCGGAGAAGACAGATGGGGACCGAGAGAGCCGGCAGGGAGGTCAGCAGAGGCTGAGGTGGCAGGAGCTGCGAAGGATCCCGGGCAGAAGAAGTCAGCGGCAACTGCAGTGACAGCCAGCATGGGAGCCCGCTTCAAAGGCAACGGGCGTTGAGGCTCCAGGGTGGAGGCGGATCCTGGAGGGAAGGGGAGAGAAACCCTGGCTAGGGTGAAGACACAGACTCCAACTCAGAGGACGCACTAGCCTAGGGGAGTCAAGGGTGTTAGGGGCCAGTGGGATATGGGACTCTACCCATGGGTGCTCCTCTTCCGGTTTCTTCCCCCTTTTTGTCTCACTACCCCAGCAGCCACATTGTTGGTTTCCTTATTTTGTTTTGTGTTCAGTCACCTTAGGGTGAGGGGTTTGTGGTGAGGGTGTTGATTCTGTTCCCCTTTTTAGGGTTTGTCTACTTTAGTTCCCTGGAGAGAGCAGTTTAGTAGGAGCTCTTAGTACCAGGCCAGGGTAGCCAGGACTTCATCCAATGGCGGAAAAGGGACCGCGTGAGAAGGCAGTGAAGGCCAATAGTTTCAGACTTAGATGGCTCAAGGCATCAAAGAAGACAAGCCCAAAAGCAGGGAGTCACTAGGCCATCTAGGTCCAGCCAGGGTCCAGGGTACTTATCAGCAAGAGAAATCGTGGGGACCAGAGAAGGTATTGGCTAGGGATTGCTGCAAAAAGATCTGGAGGCCCGTCTGAAAGGTTGGCGTGTGACTGAGGTGTAGGGGAGGTTGGAGCCCCATGAATGACTGCCGCGATGCATGACAGCTCTGGAGGCATCCTCAAGGGGGACCCCCTCCACTGAAGAAACATTCAAAGTCATGGCAGGAAAGTTTGGGGGTCACCCTGAAGGTAATCGAGGCATCCTCTGGGGTCTGCATGAAGGCTCCTGGCGAGCAAGGTTGGCAGCTCAGGCAAAGGCGGCACGAAAGTGAACCATCAAGAAGAGACGGGCACAAATGACTGCAGGTAGAGGTGAAGATCTCTGTTTGCTGCCAGAAGTCACAAGCCTCCAGCTTCCTCACTGTTGGGTGTCCATGTCCTTGCTCCTTTCTAGTGCTGCACCTGGCATTTCTTCCTCCACCATCCTGGAGGTCTCCCCCAGCATCAAACTGATGAATGCCTCGTGGCAGAGGATGCTTCAGAGCTTCACCACCTTCTCCAGTAGTTCTTTTACCTGTTGCCTAAGAGCCTCCACCAGCAGGCACCACTCACACCGCAGGCACTCCCCAACCTGGAAGGACCCTGCAAGCCACAGTCCCCGCAGCACCAAACCTGGACCTGGGTGGAAGTGTTGATGATGAGCGGTCCTGCCTGGAGAGAAGCCTCACAGGAGCAAGCGGAGGCAGTGTCAGTGACTCTGGCATTGCAATGCCCTCTAGCCATTTCCCTGGGTCTCTTAATCTGCCTTCTTTCTTTTACTGCTGTTCTTCCAAGCAGGCCTTTCCTAGTGAACTCACCTGGAACTGGCCTGTTTATTTCTTGTTGGCCCCAAAGGGTTCCCTTTTTTCCTGCTTCCTCATCCCAAGCTGAAAGACTTGCCCCTCAAAAAAAAGGGGGAGGGCCCACAAACTTGCCTGTGAACTGCCTGAAAACTGCTTACCCTGTTTGCAGCCCCGGTTCACTGGCTCACTGGTCACTTGGGGAGCCTCCAGGCCCTGCTGGACCTGGACTGGCTCTGCCCCATCATTAGGGCTTCTGTCAGGCCCAGGCTGCAATCACTCAGCAGTCAGCAATCACTCCCAGCTTCTCAAAGCACATGCCCCAAACACATAGCACACCCAAAAAACACTCAGCAAACCAAAGGCACAGCCAGCTGGATCACTTACTTTCCCTGGGAAGGATCTGGCACCTGATGCCTGGCTTCTCTCCCCATTCCTTCTCTTGCCCCCAGCAACTGCCTGCAGACTGCTTACCTTGTTTGCAGCCCTGTTTGCTGGCTCCTTGGTCACTGGGGCTTGCAGCCTTTGTTCACTAGCTCCCTGGTCAGCTTATATGAATGACACTCTCTTGGCTCAAGAGAACTGTTAAAGTCACCCATGATATACATTGGCAAAACTTTGCAAGGAAGCCTGCAGACAAATTCCTAGGGCTTGCTAAAAGTAAATGTAATTTATTCTTCATTTTAATTTTAGGCACTTCTGTGAGAGAGTTCCCACATTTCCTCATTTTATCCCATTTTCACCCCATGGTTCGGCTGCTGGCCAGGATTCCTGCCATGGCTGCAGCCCTGGGAGGCGTTCAGGACCCCAGGTAAGGCCGCTTGGTACAGCAGTTGCTGGCCCTAGCCTCCCTTACCCCTCCTGGGGTAACCTGCTGCAAGCCAGAGTGCCTGTGGCATGGGCATCCCCTGGGGACAAGTAGCATTGGCACACATTGTGCGTATACACTGAGCTGACTACATTGTGTTACTGCTACTTGTCCCCAGGGAAACAAATGTCCGGGCTCATCTGGACATGCCCTAAGGTACCACTCTGTCCTACCTTCAGCACATCATAGCTAATTACCGCTTTCTAATATTTAATAGAGTTTTGACTGGACTGCCTCTTCCTGTGATGACTGACTATTTGTGCCGAATCTCTTGAACCTCAAGTTTCACAGTAGCTTCTTCTCAGCTTTACTCCAGACCTGCTCCTTATACCTTTCTCTCCTTTGTCTTTTGATCTGCTCCTCTCCTGTTTCTCGTTCTTGTTATACCAAATAACCTCCTAGCAACTAACATGATCTTTCTGCTACCACCTCGATCACACTACTTGTATTATCTAGACTTTTCTTCTACTCTATCTTCTTGTTGATTTAGATTATAAGACTTTCTGGCCAGGGACCAACTACTATTTTGAATTTGTGCAGTACTTAAGACAACAGGACCCCATCTTGGTTGGCCCATAGGCACTATGGTAATAAGAATGCTCAGTTAATTAAATCTGTAGCAGTTTTCAAACAGTGTAAGAAAATACTGTATGAGAATTTAGGAACAGAAAGTGGCCATTCTAGCCCATATCTCTGTTTGGTTTTGCTTGCTCTTAATTCCACTTTATTTCTTTTTCAGGACACAGACATTCTGAATTTCATCTTCCAAGAAAAAAAATACAGAAGGTAACTCTTGAACATATTTGCTTTCTCTGCTTCAGTGCCTTCTCGGGTAATTTATTATCCTCAGTGTGAAATACTTCTGCCCATTTACTCCTACTTCTCTCATTTATAGAATATTTCCTCACAGATTTAATGTATTCTTTCTAGAGCATTAAGGACTCCATCTCATAAAGGCCTGAAGTGCCTCACTTTTCAGTACCTGGTCTCCAGGGTGGAATCCAGACTCTTGAGTTAGGCCCTTAGCTTCTTATATAGTACATGGGAGAGCCTATTACCTCAGCATGGAAATACAAAAACCTGCTTGCTCAGTAAGGAGTTGTTAGGATTAGCCAATGAGAAGCACCAAGGTCAAGGTTTTGTCTTAAACTCCCTGTTTCTGTAGAGCTGAGGTGCCCAAGTCAGGGTTGCAGGAAGGCACTTTCAGGATTCATCACCTGGAACCCTCTCCTGAAAAATAACTGTAGGTGCTCACCTTCAAGGAAATGAGAAGAAACACTTTGTTTTGTTGGCAGCAATGCCCATTTTGTACACAATAGCCTGGTCGCTGGACTGCTTAGCCAGGAAGCAGGAGATCTGAACATTCGCTTCAATTTGACGGGGTTCAAATGTATATCTCCCACTTCCCAGGAGAGTGCCTAACCCCAGACTATGCAGAGCGCTCTGGATTTAGGGTTGTATTCTCCACCCCTCGTGGGGAAACGGTCTCATTGTACAGAAGAGAATGGAAGATGCACTGGGCCAGAGAGGGAACTTGCACAAAACTAAGAACGACTGTTTAGGCCAACACGTCTTAATATTTTTATATTCAAGGCACCCCTCAGAAGGTGTCAGCACTTAGTTTTCACTCATTTTCGAGTACAGAAAAACCCTACTTCTTCTGTTGCAAAAGTCTCAGAAAGACCACCTCAAGTCAGAATTTTTTTAACAATGTAGATTCCCATTCAAAATCTCTGGGTTTATCTTGGGAGTCAAGCATAGGCGCGGAGCAGGCTCAGGAGTCTGACCCCAGCATGATGTCCCGGGGAGCCAGACTCACCTGCTGGCTCTTATCTGCCACATCTTGATGTTACCCAAGGAGGTTGCCTTTAGGGACTAGAGTAGTTTCTTCCTTGAGGCCACCCTTTTGGCAAAGTACTGAGGCACCCTGCCCCTGTGATATGGTCTCTTGTGCAGGGCCCTGGCCCTGGCCCTACTAGCCTTACACCCAATCCACTGACCATCAGTGTGCCTGAAAGGTTATAGTTGAGGCCTCCTACCATTCCCATGGGCACACCCATGCCTCTCAGGTTTTACTCTCACAGTTCAGTAGGGCCTCCTGACCCCAGCCAACAAATTTGGCACTTCAGGTCTCAAAGCCTTTTTGAGCTTCAGCCCTTTTCTTCAGGCTGAGATCCTCAGCCCTGGCCCACTCTCCAGACCTCAGTTCCTTGGTTTTAGTTCTCACATTTCCTGCCCAGAGCAGGTCTCAACACAGAAAGTATTGCCTAGCACTTTGCTACATGGCTACAAAACAGTCCCATAGCCACAAGCTGGTGGACCAGTCTTTAATGGCCTACAACAGAAAAACCCCAACCATTTTCAATTGCTGCTAGATACCTTTCCACGCTCCTCTGTTTGGCTGGCCTCTACCCAGCTCCAGCCCTCCTGGACCAACTCACAGTTCCCATCACCTCTCAACTCTGCCCAAAACAGACTGCTGGCTCTAGCCCTAGAGCTGAGCTGAGCTGAGATCACTCTGGACTCCACACCTTCTGGTCACATGCTCCTGACCAGCCCCAAGTGTGGCCCATCCACTCAAAGAATAACCTGCTGTCCTGAACTGCATTGGCTAGACTGAGCTTCTGGGAGCTCTGCCCTGATTGCTTATTGCCTAGCTAGCTCCTACATTATTATAGGCAGCCCCATAACTTTGGAAGAAGGGAGAAGCCTCCAAAGAGGAGTACTCTTCTTGTGCTCGGGAGTGCAGGAGGGCTGTTAGGAAGGCCAAGGCGGGAGTAGAGCTTCGCCTGGCGACTAGAATCAAGGACAACAGGAAGTTCTTTTTCAAGTATGTGGGGAGCAAAAAGAGAGCCCTGGGAAACGTCAGGCCCCTGAGGGACTCGTTGGGCTACCTGGTGCTCGCGGCCGATGGGAAGGCGGAGATCTTCAATGGGTTCTTTGCCTCGGTCTTCCTGAGGGGGGACCGGGACATCCCTCCCGTTGGAAGCC
>JAGPOW010001167.1:711834-729154 GCA_030014935.1 Caiman crocodilus | reverse complement strand
CCAAATCTCCACCGAATTGAATCAGGGACTGAAGTTTCACATAGCCCTACTAAATAGTTGTCCTTAGACCAACACAGCTACAACCAACAACCCTAAAGAAAAAATATACAGTGTTTTTACCTGATTCAAACAAAACCCACCAGATGAATGCTTCAGTCCCCACAACATCATAAAAATTTCAAATCACTCGATAAACTAACTTTGTACTGTACTTGTGGAGCTTCTGATTCCACAGCCTTCTAATTTCATAGCATTAAATTCACTTTGAAGAGACAAAATGCAGACCGTGAAAAAGACAGAGAGAAAATAAATAAGTATAAGAAATAAAGTAGGACAACTGCAGGGAAACCTGTATGGCAACAAAAGGTTCAGCAAAATCAGTTGAGCAATGGAGCAATTTATAGTCAGTGTGATGTCCAAAAAGGTGTTCGGGTGGTCTTAAAGAAGAAATTGCTCTGTAGGGGTCTTGATTATAGTTTATTGAATGCAGATTAAGCATATAACAATATGTAGCACTATACATGTTATATAGACGTGTATAATATATACCTATAAGTATCTGGTTGAGTGGGAAATGAAGCTAAAAATTACACCGCAGTAGTCAGAAGACAGGGCCACTATAGCAGTACACTGTTATGTTTATTGAATAGAGGGGGAAAACAAATGGGAAGCACTCAATAGAGCATGTGTGTTTATGAAGGAACAATGCAAGAGCTGTGCTCTGTAATCTGAAATATAGACAGGATAATTGTATTTCTCAGTGCAGCAGGTTGAATAGAGAGTTCAAAGGTGGGAGAAAGGCCTGAGTTGCTGAAGGTTAATCAGTGAGTCAGCAGCAGAGTTTGAAATATAACCCAGGGGCCTTGACTTCCTGTCTGGATTTGGACTAATCTGTCCAATTAAAGAAGAGAAGTATAATTAAAGAAGTGAAATAACATTTTTAGTAAAAACTAAGTCAGATTTCTTTTGAATAGGAACATTTTTAATTAAAGATCCTCATTGTGTTCAAATGCACTGTTTCCCAAGCTGATGCTTATTCCAGCATGAAAAAAGTTCACTTCTTCATTCTAGATATTGCTACTGTTTCCACCTCTTCTCTCCACCATCTCAAACCTATCTCCTTACTGACTAATCCTGATGTTTTTTCTAGCAGTTTTCAGCAGGGCAGTGCTAGAGAGAGAGATGCCACTTGCAACTGTCTTTCTGTTGCTAGCAGGAACAGTATGGTCTAGTGCAGGGGTGCACAGCTCAAATATTATTGAGGCTCTCTCGCAAGATGCACTTCCCAGTCTAAGGCCACCACTAGTGAAATCCACTCTGATCAGATGTGGGTCCTTAGCACGTTTGTCAGTAGGGAACTGGACGGCATATGCGGTTGTATGCACAGAGTAACAAACTGCTGCACAGCACGAATACACGACTCACTACTTTTCTTTTCAAAGCCGTTTTTCATTTAACCAAACGGTTTGATCAAGAGTTATGGCAGGCCATTGGGATTGCCCTGGCAAGCCACAGGCAACCTAAGGGCCACAGGTTGTGTATCCACAGTCTAGCGGTCGGTGCTTTAGCATAGAAGTCTGTCAGTGACTTTTGTGCAACCAAGGGCAAATCCATCCCTCTGACTCAGTTTTCTCATTTGTAAATCTTCCTCGTGGAACCTTAACTGATGTTCCCAGAGCACTTTCGAGCTCATTCAATGATGGATATTACAACAGTTCAAGGAAATTTGATCTTTGCCCAATCCTCAAAGTGCCTAATGCTGGAATTCCTGACAGCAGGAATTCAGATGTCCCTTCAGATACACATGCCTCAGTCAACTTTACCCTGTGCCAACTATCTTTTTATTCTGCTGCTCAGCTTTCCTTTCAGAAAAGGTGGCAGAAAATGAACAGAGGCGCTGTAGGTTTTTTGTAACAAAAAAGAAATAAATATTGCCCTCCACTATGTTGAGACATCATCTCTTTATTTCTCATTTTGAAATGAAGGTATATCTGGATCTGAGAATTATCAAAGGCTTTAGCAAGCCGACTGAAATGTCCTGGCTGAGGGATTTATTTCACTGAATTTAGGATGTCTACAAGGGGACTGGATGATTTGGAAGGGCCAGAGGAGTGCAGCAAGCACAGATTCTGTGGGCCGTGGCATATCTGGCATAGATTACTCTTCTTTTTTTGATTTCTGGGCTGCACAGATTTATTTGATAAAGAACTGTATCAAAAACCCCAAACTCAAAGGCTTTAATTTATATTTACAAACCAGTAACAAGCCTGTTAAGGATCCAGGTCACTTTTGAAGCATCATCAAGTTGACTGCATCCCTTGCAAGAGCCGAGTCGCATGCAATCTCGAGTGCCACTGCCTCCTTCCAAGCTGAGGAACTCCATGTGGCTCCCGCTGTCTCCGAGATAAATATTACCCTCCTTGCATTGTGCAAAAATCGATGAAAGTGCTGCAGGGGACTGAAGCTAGCAGCTGAGAAACACTCAGGAGTGCTATTTGCTGACAGAAAGGGGCCATTTTTCTGTCTCTAACCTGAAACTAAGGAGGCGCACAGGGCTGTTTGTGGAGCTTCACAAGGCAGCACAAAGTGGGAGGTGTGTGAAATTGGTCGCTTAAACCCCAGGTCTATGGGATGAATGAAGTTACCTGTCATCCCCGTTCCTGTTAAAATACATGAGGGAAACATCCTGAGGCAAACAGCAGTGGGTCTGATTCTCATTTCACAGCCGTTTTATGCCAGGGTAACTCCAATGTGGAGTTACTTCTGGTTTACACCAATTTAACTAAGAGGAATCAAAGCCGGTATCTCGGCGAGCTGTGTTGAAGGCCACTTTTGAAGAAGGTACGTGTGACTGGAGAGCAGTGCTCACTGGAGACCACCTCTGCAGAGACTTTCCCATCCATAAACCGAGCACAGGCAGCTTGCACAAGTTCTTTTGCAGATGTTTTGAATGAACCGGCTAAGTGGAGGTTCCCTTATAAACTTGAAAGGGCTCAGGGACCAAACTGGAATCCCGGCATTCTCCGTTTGCTTAGCCCAATGCCATGGAAGCCTCCAGCCTGCACGTACGGCAGAGGTGACTCGTGTGGTCAAACTGGAAAACCCCAAATGAGCACGTGTCTACGTGCCTCGTTGTGTGTGAAACAGACATATCGTCCCATTTTGAAAATCACCACAAGTACTGTGGAACTGTTAGTTAACACTTTATCCTGAGGAAGACAGTATTGGGAAAGGCAAGGGAGGGCCAGGACCCTGCTCTCTATTTAACCCCATGACTAAAGAGGACCAGAATAAAGAGAAGCTGGTGAATCTTTAGCAGCTGAGGCTCTGGTCTAAGTCCTGGGCATTAAGCCAAGTGCTCCCTTCTCTAGAACTTCCAGACTAGACCGCAGTTGGCAGCTGTACTAAGGTAACATGAAGACTGGTGGGCAGATGGGTTAAAAATGAAAACAACAGGTCCTCCAAAGTGCTTTGATGCTTGGGCAGTTTGAAGCACAAGCAGAAGGGTGAGTATTGAATATCTGTGCCCTTGGCATAGGGAACTGAGAAGTCTCAACACATCACACTAGTAGTAAATCTGTCAATATCCACATTGAAAGCCATAAGGCCAGCCTCACTCCTCCACCTTCCACTAATTGCTTTCTCATTTGACTCCCCTCCACAAGGAGGGATTTTTCCTCCTTTCCAATCTTTAGAGAAACACATGGTGCTTACATGTAATAAAGACTGACAGATTCAAGCAGAGGGTAGACATTATGCAGAATTCCCAGACCAAACTGTCAGTGGCTCCCAATTCTGATCTACTTCATCCTTGATGTTCAAGTCACTGCATCCCCAGAAAGTTCTGGCAGTATACCAGAGTACTCGTTTACATTGCACATTACTCACTTCTGACCCAACAACCCCTATTTCATTCCATTCCCTATCCCCTCTTAAGGCAAAGAACTGGCATTCAGGCTCAGTTGTCCAGTGAATTGGTGAGACAGTCAAATATTGGTAGGGAACTGCCCAAACATATCTCATTTGTGACCTAAAAGAGATCAAATGTCATCTTCCAAAATACTTTCCCCGTGTTTTCCTTCTGATACCCATGGCACCTTGCTTGGATACATGAGGGATAATTTATAAGTAATGAGTCTTAGGCATCGAAGGGCATGCTCATACTAGACCCATACTGCTAAGGAGACCGCTGCCAAAAATTAGCCTTGCCCACCCACTCCACTGTTCAGTCTCCAAACCTGGAACTGAGGTGGTAACAATGCTCCAGAAACGCACCCTGCTGCCTTCCTTATTTTTGTTGGCAATCCTGAGTGGTGTGGTGCCAGGGAAGGCATGTCTTTAGTCACTAGGCACTTGGAAAGTTTTACTCAATGTCTTTTCCTGTTACAACCATGCTGGGAATGGGGGACAACAAAAAAGGACAGCCCAGTAGTATAAACAGAGCACCAGACCACACCACAACAGCAGCAGCCCTAGCTCATGCTGTGGCAGCAGCAGTCAGGGTCCTTGAGTCTCCAGGATCAGGTGGGACTCAGTACTTGCCTCTATCTCCTGTTCTTTGGCACTCAGCACAAGGCCCCCTAACCTCCGCTCTTCCCAGGGCACTGAAAAAACAATAGCCGTCATTGCTAGACGCTTAGTGCCTTGGGAGTGTAGAATGAACAGAATTCTAGTTCACAGTATGCACCTAAATGGCAGTTTTCAGCTACATATGCACCGTTTCAATTCTATTGCATGTTTAGCATGGAGGTTTACATACCACACAGTGACTGGGCATGTGCAGTAGGTTGTACACTGCCTGTAACTAGGCAGCTATGTGGCTAGGAATACACATGCATACGTCACAAAAGTCTACCCAGTTGTTCCACCAATGACTAGCAAGCATCAGATGCCAGAAGGGGGACCTCCTGTATTTTAACCCTAATGGCCGAGTAGTTAGGCCACTTGTTAAGAAAACAACTAGCCCACATGCCAAACCAAACTCACACAAATGGGATTTGAACCTGAAACTCCCTGGTTTACACTAGCACAGTACTCTGCTTGCCAGGTCATAGGTAAAATGAACAAGTTCAAGGGTATGTGGTTTAGTAAGACAGATTTCAGTATAAAAGAGAGCAGGTCCAAGATCCTAGCCTGTACCCTTTTGCTGTCCATCCATTTTATCCAAAGACTAGTAAATGCAAGGTGCAGTGGTTCAGCTTCAAAAGGAGTTAAAAGGAGTGAATTTTGTCCTAGGGTCACCAGGAGCTTCACCTTAAGAGCTCAGTTATTACATCCTTTAAATGACAAAGCTTGCACTCTCCTCAAAGCTGACCTCCAAAGACATAATGAATTCAGAATGAGGCAAATCCCTGGCCTAGCCACACCCTCTATCTCTGTATGGAGTGCTTTGCATTGGAAGAGCTCTATTCTTGCTAAAGATATACACAGTTGCCAACAATCACAATTTTATTGTGAGGCTTACAAAATTTGGGGTTTATCTTTATGCCCCTCCTCTTAGAGTCATGTGATTAATGAGTCTCAGCTGTGGGTTAAAAGAAAATATTTGCTTCTACCCTCATGGTCTTGTAGAAAAGCTTGATCCTGAAAGACAGAATCCAAAAAAAGATGACCGAAGCTCCTGGGAACCTGATTCATGATATTTGCACTGCGCCCGCCTGGCTTCAAACACCCACTCGTGTGCCACCTTGGTCCAAACTGTGGACGTACACTCTCCAGCTTTGTGGATCCCCCGAGGTGGGCTTCGGTTGTCTTTGGCCTCCCCCCCCCAAAGGGGTCTGAGTATAAATCAGGCCAAAGGGGTATAAAAGACAACATTCTGAGTGTCCCCTCCACCAGCTCTTAAATGTGGTGCCAGCGTGCTCAAATCCTTGTACAGTAATTAGTAATCAAGTTCTAGGAGCACTTGGGATCCCTGCACCCTCTTCTCTAGGCTGTTCTCCCTACCCATACAGCCATGGAGGATCAGCCCTGAGTAAATTTGGTCAGTGCTAATATATTTTAATTACATTAAGCGAACCAGTATTGGAAATCACATACTCATGCAAAGCATCAAAACATCAAACAAAACACCATAAATATTAGGGGTGTGTGAAATGGGCGGTATTCAGTTCGGATTTGGATTCAGCCTAAATCAGGGACAGTGATTTGATTCATTGATTCAGATCACTGTCCCTGATTCGATTTGGCTGAATCAGTGATTCAGACACAGACACAGCTTTAAATGTTTTTTCTACATACCTTGAGGTACCAGGCATGGCTCATGAATGCTGCGATGCTGAGGCAGATGGAGTGTCCTACAGGAGTACAGGGGGGTTCCCCACATGCTCGGTGGCAAACCCAGAAGTGGACCGGAAGTATTTCTGGTCTGCTTCCGGGCCCACCAGGGAGCATGCTGGGGCGTCCCATCCCGCTTCCCTTCCCCACCTCCCCCTGGTGCCTCTCTAGCTCAGCAATCAGCTGCAGACCCAGAAGGCACCAATCGCCAATCCAGGGGGACACTGAGGGACCCCCAACACATTCCCTGGCAGACCCAGAAGTGGACTGGAAGTGCTTCTGGTCCACTTCCGTATTTGCTGCCAAACGCACTAGGGAGTCCCCCATGCTCCTGTGGGACGCTCCATCCACCCCAGCATCGCAGTGTCCACGAGCCGCCTGGTACCTTGAGGTATGTAGAAAAAATATTTAAAGCTGTGTTTGTATTGCTGAATCTTTCCGAATCTATTCAGAGCATTCCAATTGATTCAGAGAGATTCAAGGGTCTCCTGATTCAATTTGGATTTGGAGATTTGGCCACCGAATCAGGCCAAATCTCTGCCGAATCAAATCAGGGACTGCAGCTTCACACAGCCCTAATAAATATTAGATTTATTGCACTCTCATAAAAACAAGCCAAGCAACAATAGCATCAGGAGGTAATCGTTCAGACTAGTTCACCGTGAACTATCATTGAACTAATGGCAACAAAAGGCTAATCTTGAAACCACTGTTCAGTAGACTTTTTTTTATCTTTTTTTCTTCACCCTATATGAGATATTACATGTGGTGGAAAATTCCTTTTTTTGGCCTTTGATTTCACTTTCGTGCATGAATCAATTGCATTGCATCTTCCTTCTTTGCTTAGGGCTATATCAGTCTCTAACCTTTTACACTTGCACCCACCAACACAGTGGTTCTCCCTTCTCCAACTAAAAATCCAATACAGGAACCACGGGAGGCATATTAATGATAAAAAAACCCAACAGTTGTGTTTATGCTGCTCATGAGAAAAGAGGAAATTATAGACAGCCACAGGGTGCATAAGAGTTTGAATCACCCCAGCTGTTTTTCAAGGCTAAAAGGAAAGTTTTGAAACCTTCCTCTTTTGAACTGGTGGCATAAATGGTGGCTTGCAGCCATGGGCTATGGATTGCTACCCCACCCATAGCTTGCAGCCTGTACAGCTGTAGATCTGGAAAACGTTAAGCATTTATCTCCAGTTCTCCTTATCCTGTGTCTGAACTGATATTGTTATTTTTTATTTTTATCATGAGCTATAAAAGCAAATGTTCTAGGTGCTCGCCCCACCTGTCCTTGTTTCTTAATAATTAGATATGGGATACAGCAACTCTATTTGCAGGCTAATGCATAGGCATTTAGGATCTACACCTCCATTGATGATAATGCACCACGTGCAATTCATGCCTCTGACATTTTAATATTAAAATTTTAGCCCACTGTTCTAATTACTTGATATTTCAACATGTATAGATCTTCCTCTGATGTTCATATTGTATTGTGGCATGGCAAGACTACATTGAGATATTATACTGTGGGAGAAGACCAGAGTGCCCTGTATCAGCCAAAGTAAGTCTGAAACAGGGAAAGGATGAGAAGGAGACTGCTGATACAAGAGACCACTAAGACAAATTGACATTTCAGGCATCGGAATTCTCTTTGGTTTTCTTTTTTACATTAATTCTCCTATCTAAATCCCAGTCATCTCTTTGAGCTCAAAAGTAATCTTTTCTGAATAGGGGTTCAGCCAAGTGGGATTCTGGTTGAGGCCATGGTAAGTAATTCATTGTAACACCTGCAGTTATTTCAGTACTTAAGAGAAACTCTGTCACTCCTAACATGCAACTATCCTTATTTTACCTAAAGCTGCAGCAAATCTTTCACCAAGCATAGAAGCTCTATGCATAAGATGCAAGGAATCCCAAAACAACATAGTCCACACTGTGAACTGATCTCTACCGCCACAAGGAAATGTGATGAGAACATTAATCCATGCCCACCAGCACAGGCTGGGCAAACCCCAGCCCAGAACTCCTTGACCTTCCTTCTCCTCTCTCCCATCAAGCAGACAGCACTGGGGGCAGGACTACAACTGCCCAGCCTTGATCAGACAGGAGTTCATGAAGGCACTCTGCTTTGGATTGCCTTCGTCTGAACCCTCATGTAATAAGGCTTAATTTGTTGCATGATTGGGCACTTGTAAAGCATTCTGCAGCCTGCACTTCTGTCAGGGCACAGCTGTAGAGAACTTTCAAGTGGGTGGGCACATGACAAATGTCACTTCTGTCAGTGCCCTAAGAGACATGCCTTCCCTGCTCATTTAATTGTCTACACAAGAGTCAGGAGCCATTATTCCATACTGGCCTCTGTTCAGCATTTATCTCCATATGGGTATGTGTATAAGAAGGGCTCACAGGGCGAGGAGGCATGGAGCTATAGCTACTGACACCCCGTACTGGAGCAAGGGAGAATTTAGGTTGCATGTGGTCTTTGCACCAAATGCTCATGGCACTTTACCAAAGAGATGACATACCTGGCTCTCAGAGCGAGCATGGACTGTGCACAGTTGTAATATACAGCACAGCTAGGTTTCCTTGGCAGGGTTTTGAGAGGGTCATTTCCCCATAGATTTTTCCTATATTTGATACTCTCAGCATAACAGGAGCTCTCAACCCATTTCAGAGCAGTGGCTCTTCTCATCACTGCTCTTGCCTATTTTTCCTTTCTTATCCACCATCCTAGTCTATGACTAAATGAAAACTTTTTAGGTCAGTTGTTTGCAATCCACCCATGTCAGCCAGTTACTACCCAAAGACCTGCCCTTGGCAAAGATCTCTTCAGTGTTTCTCCTGTCCAAACGTATCAGCCACTCTCAGTTCACTGCCCTGTCTTCCTGCACTCCATGTGTCACTCCCAGCTGAGGAGAATATGAGAAAGAAAAACAGTGGGGGCAGAGGAATTAATGATAGTCTCTTCTGTGATATAGATTTGAGAATAAGTGAGAAGAGGGAATAGGAATGCCCTACTATTCTGACCTGTCATTCCCATTTCAGATCCCTTCAGTAGCTTCCTCTCTCGCAGATTCACCTCAATTTCTTTTCAAAGGATGCAGCTACACGTGAACTTTGCTGCAGAGTAGACTAATTAGCTCTGCAGTAAAGTGTCACAGTCTACACATGCATTGGTATCAGGGACAGTACTATTTTATCATAGAGTACTTATGCATGATCAAACATGTGTAGACTGTGACAGGGGCTGGCTGGGGCACAAGGGTGCTAACCCCACACTGTAGCTCCTGGCTATGCCTGCACTGTAGTACACTCATGCCCCAGCAGCCCCTCCATTGCCCAATGCCACCACCTGGAGCCCAGGGCTGACCTCCAGGCCCCTTGTGAGCCTAGGGCTGCTCTGCTACAGGTTAACATGCTGAGATCTTGGATGCATGCGTAAATACTGCATCCAAAAGCAGCCAACTCTGGTGCAAACCGTGCCAGAGTTTATTGCATTGCATTGATTGCACATATAGATGCACCCTAACTTACTTTCAAGGATATCCATACCTACTGTCACGTCACCTGTTGTTTGCTTGACATACTAAAGCCGTGTCAAAATTGTTCTTCTCATTCTCCTTAACCTTGACTCCATGCCTTTTTTAATACTGTGTCTGACTACATGGAATGGCTTTACTTTTCCTGTGGCAAAACCCCATCCAGCCCCTCTCCTCCCTCCCTCCCTTCTCCAGAATAGCACTCCTTAAAAACATTTCTTTGCATTGCTGATTAAGAACTAACTGCTCCTACTTTGTTCATCAGCCTATTTATTGCTTCCATAGTATACATCAAACTCCTCCAGGCAGACACTTGTCTAACCTATGTGTTCTGTGAAGTGTAGATTAGGTTAGATTGAATTTTCGAGGTGAAGGAAAGTGAGGGAGGAAAAGAGAGGCAGAGAATCATATGGAAAGCAAAAAACAGGCACAAAAAGAACAAAGAATGAAGGGAGGAAAGAAAAAATGAAGGGAAATATATAGGAGTAGGAACAGAAAAAGAAGCAGTAAATATATCTGATGAAAATGCGACATTAGCAAGCACAGTCTGATTTGACAAGTGTGAACAAGCCCATACCAATGTTAAAAAGTACTACACCTGGCAATGTATCAATTTTTAAGGCAGCACTTTTCTTCTTCTGGAAAGGAATCCAGGCTAGGATTCTGCATCCTTGGTATTCCCTTGGATCCACTTCTAAGCTGGCTAGCTCTAGAAGAATACATTTGAAGAGATGGATTGGACAGAAAACAGATATAAATGGGTATTAATTAAAGTTACTATCTCCTTCCCCATCCCCAGGTTAGCTTATTAACCATATGGCATTTAACCTACCTGTCCCCTGGTGTATATTACTTTTACTCTAGCAAATATATGGCAGTGAGCTCACTTGCCTTTCGGAATTATGCAACAGTTCTTGGGCATTAAATTCAGCAGCTGCAGAGCCTTAACTGAAGCAGGATACATACGTGGAAAGGAATTTTTAAAATTTCCTCTTAACAACTTTCTTTTGGGACCTGTATTGATACTTCTCATAAAAAAAGTCAAAAAAAAAATCGAAGCCCTCTAATTGTTAAATTTTGATTAAATTATATGCTTAGGCAAGGCATCTATATAGATATGCATTTGAGACTTACTCGGACTTGCTATTAACATATGTGCACATATGCACAACAAATCTTTGTTCCCTGGGGCTAATCTGAGGTGACTGTCACTTATTTGCATTTGAAAACTCTCAGACATTTTGGGAAGGGGAAAAATAACAACAGCAGTTTCCAAGTGTATAGGATGTGGGGAAAAATTCAGCTCTGAACAAACAGGTGGAATGATCTTTGTCTTAACCAGAGTTAAGCCTGTTCTTAGCAGTGTTGAATTTGACCCACATCCCCTTGAAAAATCATGGGTCTGATAAAACAGATTGATCATTTAGGGGGAAAAAACTTTCTTTTCATTCTGGACTTTGTGTCCTGAGCTGCTAAGGAATGCTTCAAAATCCTTTTGTTTTTGACAATAAAATGGTGCCCATGGCAACACCATCTGATGTCACAGAATCAAAGAGTGTGAGGTCATAAATCCTTCCAAGAGAAGAATAAAACCACAAAGGGGCACATCTGATATAAAACTACATATCTGTGTTTTGGGAATAATAGTGGTTTCTTGGATTTATCAGACTTCATTTAGCTGTCTCTGTGTCTGTCTGTCTTTCTATTTTTCCCTAAAAATAAAAATTAAAAAAAAAATAAAACTGAGTGGAAAGATTTGTTCCAGGAATTTCCTGTTGGCCGATGTCCAGGAAGCAGAGAATGCCAGCAATAATGTGAACAATGCAAGTTCCTCCTGGGCCTGCTTCAAGCAAGCTTCTAAATTCCCCTAAAACTTGGCTGAAATATGACAGAGCCGTGTAGAGGCTGCTGGGCTCCATACCCAGACATTTGTATAAAAGTATTCCAGTTTTTCTTCTTCTCATTCCCTCTATTTTTGGGGCTGCAAGTTAAAGAAATCCAACAAGTAGTGCCACTGGAAAAAAAACTCCATCCTGCTGCAGCCCAGTGAGAAACACTGACCACTTGAAACAACATGCTTCTCTAGGAAAATGTTTGTATCTGGTTTGGGCACTTTATTAATGTAATACAGGAACACAGTGCTAAGCTAATACCACATTGGGTCAGAGTAGTGGACCTTCCATTTGAATAGCCTGTCTCTAGTAGTGTCCAGTTTCAGAATCGAGAAAGCTCTTAGAAGGCAGTTAGTTATGAAATGACCTGCTCAAACTCATATCACCCTAACCTACAGTAGGTGGTTGGCTTATAGCCTGAAGCATGATCTATAGCCTATCTCTTCCAGAACATTTTTAAAAATTTTAATCCTTACTGTTATAACTCTAGTTATTCTTGTTATTTGTGTGATTATGCCCTTTTTAAAATCCTGCTGCATTCTTGACTTCAATTTGCATGGTGCAGTCAGAATGTGAACTACCCGTGTTTTTTAAAACAATTGATAAATTAGCACAGAATAAGCATACATAAGAAACGGGGAAATGAAGCAGCACACATGTGGCAGAAAGTCAATTTGGCATCTGATTTATATTTGGCTCTAAGCTTTTGAAATCAGTTCTAGTGGTGCCTAGTTTAGCTGTCCAACCAGTACCTGATATTACCAGCTTTCAGACTGCGACAAGCTACACTGGGCAGTGGCAGAGTCAGTACAGGAGGGTTTCTGAAGATAATTTAATCTAAAGTGGCTGAGCACAATAGAACAAAACTAGTAGATACAAAAGTCACAAATCAAGAGGAAAATGGGCAATTAATAATGCAGCGTAAATTTTACTTGGAGCGATATTCACCCTAGGCAAAGTGCTAGCACATGACCTATGTACTACTTAATTGCCTCCAGTACACAGATAAATTTATGTCTAAAACTTTAGGTTCAGTGGACTAAGCATGAGAACTGGATACTAGCTTTTCCCCAGAGTCCTACTTCTGACTCTGCCACTGATTCACTGTGATGATAGGGACATGATCTCTCTCTCCCCGTCTCATTTTCTTTGTCGTTAAAAATAAGGAGGCTGTAGGGGAATTTCTGAGGTCTGTTGTCACTGGTGCAGTGCCTTAACAAACATTACTGCTGCATATTTACATTAGTTTCTTTTTCTTCTGTTCCTCCATTGAGCCTAGATACTTTCCTCCATAACAGTTGCTTCTTTCTCAATGTGATGCCCCAGTATGCACACTGTTAGTGTCATCATCACACCTATGAAGCAGTGATGGAGAATAAATTAGAAAACTAAATTAACTGCATTGTGTTGTATATTTTTAAAGATATTTTAACCTGGCCTGCTTTAATAACAAGTATTATAACAGCTTACATCCACAAATCTCAAGTACTTGAGAGATGTTTTTTAATTAAGATCCTGTTATTTGGGCAAGTGAGGGGTTCAATTCACTACCACTGGAATGCAGCTTTATCTGGGATACAAAATGGCAGCTGTCAGTAAAATTAGACAGAAGCCATACTATTACTAACCCCAAGATTCAAAACTGATGAGGATGAGTTACTGCCTCAAAGACTGACTTAAAAATCAAGAATTTTAAAAATAATACATCTTCAAAATTAACGTCTTTTTTAAGCTTTAAGGGTGGATACAGTTTGTAGCTAACTCAAAAAGATAAAAATATACCTTTCCTTAATAAAAGTGGAGATTATTATCTATTCCATTACTCCAGGAGCTGGAACTTTAAGAAATACATCAAATATATTGGTAGAGGATGCAGAAAAGGCTGAAGTACTCAATGCTTTTTTTACCTCTGTCTTCACAGGCAAAATCAGCTCCCAGACTACTGTACCTGGCAGCATAGTTTGCGGAGGAGATCAGCAGCCAACAGTAACAAAGAATAGGCCAGGAACTATTTAGAAGAGCTGGATACATACAAGTCCATGGACCAGATACAGTGCATCCAAGGGTGCTGAGGGAGTTTGCTGATGTGATTGCAGAGCCACTGGTCATTATCTTTGAGAGCTCATAGCACTCGGTGGAAGTCCCAGATGATTGGAAGAAGGCAATTTTGATGTCTCCCACAGCATTCTTGCAAGCAAGCTAAGGAAATAAGGGCTGGATGAATGGTTTGTAAGGTGGATAGAAAATTGTCTGAATCATCAGGCTCAGAGGGTAGTAGACAATGGCTCATTGTCTAGTTGGCAGCCGGTATCAAGTGGAGAGCCCCAGGAGTTGATCCTGGGGCTGGTTTTGTTCAATATCATCAGTGATCTGGAAGATGGATTGGAGTACACCCTGAGCAAATTTGCAGATGGCACGAAGCTGGGGGGGGGGGGGGAAGTACTAGATACACTGGAGGTTAAGGTTAGGATTCAGGAAGACCTTGACAAATTGGAGGACTGGGTCAAAAGAAATCTCATGAGGTTCAATAATGCCACTGGGCTTATTTAGTCTAAAGAAGAGAAGACTGAGAGGGGATTTAATAGCAGTCTTCAACTACCTGAAGGGTGATTCCAAAGAGTATGGAGCTGGACTGTTCTCAGTGGTGGCAGATGACAGAACAAGGAGCAATGGTTTCATGTTGCAGCAAGGGAAGTTTAGGTAGATATTAGGGAAAACTCTCTCTCATGAGGAGGGTAGTAAAACACTGAAACAGATTACTCAGAGAGGTGGTGGAAGCTCCATACTTGGAGGTTTTTAAGACCTAGCTGGACAAAGCCTTGGCTGGAATGATCTAGTTGGGGATGGTCCTGCTTTGGGCAGGGAGTTGGACTAGATGACCTCCTGAGGTGCCTTCCAACCCTAATTTTCTATGATTTTGTGATTCTATTTAAAAGTGAAGAAACAATACAATTATTACAGTGGGAATTGAGAGGGATGACATGTATGGGGTGCACACAGGTACACATGCACCCCCTGAGTGTGGCCATGCACAAAAAGGTGCTACCAACACTGTCAGCAGTGCCTGTGGGCAGTTGCTGCTCACCACCCTGCCACCAACACCGCCAGCAGTGTCTGCGGGTGGTCCATGGTCACCACTGGCCGCCACCAATGCTGCGGGTAGTCATTAACCCCTGGTCAGAGGTCGCCCCCACTCCCTCCCGCCACTGACAGCGCTGGTGGTATCTGTGGGAGCTACTGCTTACCGCCACTGCACTCCTGTCACCACTGCCACACTCCCGCCACTGCTGTGCCCACCCAGCCACCGGCGGCACGCGTCGTTCGTAGGAATTAATCTGGGACTCAAGCGAACACTCCCTTTCTTACAAAAAGTGCAAAGGAGGCCTTTGTTGATCATAAAAGGCAAATATATTGGATATACAATACATGATATAAAAATTACAACACATCCTGCAGCCAACTGTCTGTCAAATCATGCTGAGGCATCAAATCAGTACTGGCTGTGGTAAAGCAGTGCTACCTACTAAAATCACCAGCACTTTTTCCTTTAACAGTTGGAGTTCACACATGAAAGTACTGAACCAGATCAACCCTGTTTAGGAGACCTGACAGGATAAAAGCACAACGTTACTGCTTTTATAAACCAGTGAGATGTTATATAATAATCCCAAGAATTTTAGTAAATGGGGGAGTAAGGGCAGCTGCAATCCTTTACCAGCTGTCTGCTGTAGGTAGATGTAGCTGTAATTAAATAAAGTAGAGAATATACACATTCATAACCCTATTCTATAACAGCTAAACGTATTCGGTGAGTTAAAATTGATGCTGCTGGAGCACTTAGATGCACATTTCAAAATGCTACATCAGGGGAATAGAGTTACAGGCAGGGGTGTTACCATCTCTTGGAAGTTGGCAGAAGGGAGTAATTACTAACGATGATCTAAGAGTGCTATATATATATATATTTATACCACATATGTGGTCATGGAAACCACCACAGAAACTCCTTTATTTTCAAAACCATGGTATAAATTTCAAGTCATTATATAAAGTGGCTTTATACTGCACTGCTGGGGTTCACTAAGCTCTTTCCATACTAATCACAGCATTGTTTCTATAGTAACTAATGTACTTTGAAAGGGGAAAAAAGTAAAATAGGCTAAAAAAAAAACCCCAAAACAAAGACCAAACAAAATGGCATAAAAATATCTGATGGGTGTGGTGAAGAAGTTTTTATTGCCATAAGTACATCTCACTCCTGACTGCCATTTGGGTATAATTTGGCCATCCAAAGCCAATTTCTGTCTAAGCATTCTAATCTGCCCATTGTTATAGTATCTAAGCACACATACCTTATAGCAATAAGGTGCAACTCAGTCACCTATCCTTCAAAATGGATAGATAGGGTTGTGCAAAACCAGTGATGAATTTTGCCCAGTTAATTTCATATATTCAGTACTCACTTTTTGTGTAATTTGGAAGAATTGTTTCTGGGTGGGAAGTAGTAGTAATCATTTTTCTGTCTTGTAATACAATGGAATTGTGCTGTGTGAGACATCAGCTTGCTGAATGTAATCCTTGCTTCAAAATAAAGTGAAGCTGGAGTGACCTCTCCAGGGCACAAAAACCTGGGCATTGTATACAGAGACACTGAGCTACCCACATACCAGTGTCCCTCTCTTGACCTTGCTGGTTTAGTGCAAAGGAAACCAGGTGCCAATATGTTCACAACTAGCTTTGAGAAGAGGAAAGATCAGTTTCTAAAATCCATTTCTGGCATCAAACTTCACACTTTCAAAATTTCACATTTAAGTATCAAGGCGATCCTACTGAGGCATTTTAGCGTCAGGACAAAGGACTGGGAGTGACAGAGTAAAGCACAGAAAGTAGCATATGCCTTTATGCATTATTATAAATTTAAGAAGAGAATACCTACATTAAGACAAAGTTAAGGTTGCAAAAGATCAAGTGGCAAAAGATGCTAGTTTCCAGTTAACAAACAGACAGCTATGTAAATATAACCCTTTACTACTGAAGAGGAGGCAGAGGACAGTATCTAGAGACGTAGTCCAAACAACTTTGTGTCTTTAGGCCATGGTGTCAAAGACATGGTCCATGGGCTAAATCCAGCCTGTGGATTCCCATAATTCAGCACTGGTGCTACCCTTGGGTTTGAGTTGACCCACACATTGCCAGAGCAGCGCCATGCAGGGTCCGAGACATGTGCTGCATATGGCACCTGTCCCAGCCGGTCCAGGACTGTGCCACATGTAGCACCAGTTCTAGCACCTGTGCCTCGCATGGCACCTGCTCCAGCTGCTCCACAGGGGCTGCATGTACTATAGGTCCCGGACTGGCTGGAGTGGGCACTGCATGCAGCTGTGCCAGCTGTTGGGCAGGGGGGCACTGTGTGCAGCACAGGTCCTGGAGTGGGCCTGTCCCTGCCATAGCGCAGGGAGGGGGGTAATGAAGTCTGTTGGCCCAATCCAGCCCATAGACTGATCATTTGCCACTCATCCAGCCTGAGAAGCCAGATCAGCTTGACCTAGGCCTTGTTTTGGAAGTCTATGATGCATTTCAGAACTGCAGGTTCTGAGGCAGGCAG
>JAGPOW010001167.1:693093-704091 GCA_030014935.1 Caiman crocodilus | reverse complement strand
ACAAGGAATAACGGCCACAAGTTGTTGGAGAGTAGGTTTAGATTAGACATCTGTAGGAACTACTTCACAGTTAGGGCGGCTAGGATCTGGAACCAACTTCCAAGGGCAGTGGTGCTGGCTCCTACCCTGGGGGTCTTTAGGAAGAGGCTTGATGCCTACCTGGCTGGGGTCATTTGAGCCCAGTTTTCCTCCTGCCCAGGCAGGGATCTGACCAGAAGATCTACAAGGTCCCTTCCGACCCTACTTCTATGATTCTATGATTCTGGCAATCATATATTTGAATGGATGATTTTCCACAGAAAAGTGATAAACTGCTGCCAGACACTCACACATTCTTGCTGAAATAAAGGCTGGGAAAGCAATGCTCAGCATCCTGCATGGATCTTCTGAATCCAAGCTAAAACATGTGTTAATAAGGACTAAAGGCTGCTAAGATGTGTGAATTTAGGAGGTTATCTATATTCCATGGTTACTAGTATTTTTGATCTATTAAGCTGTGGCTCAGCTTCATGGTATAGATTCTGGCTTGTTACACACAACTGTGTAAGAGTGAGAACTCCTCATCTGTCCTTGCATGAGCTATTTGGACCTCATTTAGAAACAGAGTAAGTTGTTGCATGCCCTCTCTCTCCCTTCCTCCCCAGTACAGGTGTACACGGATGGGGCAGAGCTTTGGCTTCACTCTACTAATTGATGGCGAGTGCAACTGAATAAGCAAGCAGTAAATTACTATTCCCCTGAGGAAGCAGAAAGTAGAGAGGGAAATTTGACATGGATATGTCTATGTGGCACCAAACCTTCCAGGGCTAATCCTATGGGGAGACCAATTATGCATAACCCCTTGTCTAGGGCTATGCCTAAAGGCATGATCTAATCCCAAATGAATGACTTGGGCAAGAGACAGAATTCTGTGCTTTTGCTGCGAGAAAAGGCTTGATGCCATTTGCAGATTCTCTCATTTTTATTGGATATTGTTCATTTACATATCAAATAACAATCTGAATATCTAGACACAGGTCTGAACCCTCACCCTTTTTCACTGTGGGGCAGACACCGTTTCTCCCAGACCACAAGAACACTTGTTTAGCACTTGTGGTGAATCCCACCTGGGACATGGCAGGTCTTGCTGGCATAGTAGTCACTTGGAAATTGAAGCTCTTCATGCCCCAGGGTAGATATTGTTAGGCTTAGCTGACACTGTCTGTTTATTTCAATGGAGCTGAGGCTGCCTAGGTGACTGTGACTTCAACCTCTAACATTTCCACATATTTTAGCTGTTCCCTTATTTACATTTCTCAGAAATTTGCTTGCCAAACTGTAAAGCAGTCTGGGTCTTTGTAAAACCTGGATGCAGATTTTGTTTTCCCCAGACAACTGCAGCTTGTTGTAAATGATTTAATGCCAGTGCAATGACAACCTCCCTAGCCACTCACACCTACTTTATGAAAGGGATTATACTATGTGATGCCTAAGGCAGCAGGGGACTGGACTCAAAGACCCAGGAGGCTCCTTCCAGTCCTATGCTCCTGTATACTTTGGACCTTAGAGAAGGGGGAATAGCCTGGCCAGCAGCACAAGTACTTCTCACCCTCATGATCCCAATCACAGTACTCACAATGTAGCATGGCACAATTCTAATAGGACCAACTTCAACAGGCAAGGGCAGTTCGTTTTCACATGCTCTGTATTCAAAGGATGGACGAGATCATTGAGATGAATAATAGGAGATGGACAGAAACCAAAATTCTAAGTGGAAACAAACATCCCAAAATTTTGGGAAAAGGGGTGCAGAGAGTGGAGAAAGAAGTTGCAACTTAAACCCAGGTTTTTAACTAAGTGATCTCTCCCCTCATCTCCTTTCATAAAGGAATAAAAGCTTCCCATCTGAAGTCTTCAGAATTTGGGTTTGTTTTAAATATAGATCTGAATTTTTCAGTTTGTCCCCAGGATGGGTAGGAGTCTGGGTCCTATCCCCAGCTCAGTAATGAATAGCTGAAAGATGAAGTTGCTTCTCCCAACACAGACTCCTTAAATCAGGGATTACCTTACTGTAGTGCTTCTCACTCATAAATATTGCTGTCATTTTTACTTTATTTCAAAGAAAATGCTTTGTTTCCTTGCCGTGATCCTTGACTAGCAGGAGAGCATTTGAGTGCAAGGGAAGAGAAGCCAGCACTTGGCTCAGAATGCATTAGTGCTCTATCACCTATGCTGCCAAAGTGAACCATTAGTTACTAAAAGTGCTCTTCAGAATGGCTCCTCCTGGGACAGTGGGCCGTCACTTTCTGAAGGGTAGTTTGGAGGATTCTCCCCCTTTTGTTGGGGAATCCCCTGGGTTTCAAAGCCTCATACATTATGGATAGAGATTTAATGGAGACTAGCTGCATAAGCACTGCTTGCTGAGCCTCTCAGCACAAGGCAGCCATTGCTACTCAGTGCTTTCTGCTTCTCTTGCCATCTTGTGCATGCCAATTAAGCTCTAATTTGATTTCTGTTCTATCTGTACGAACCCCATTAAAACCCAATTTTGCTTATTACCAACTGCTTTCTTTAAATGAAACTACTTTCCCTCCAAGGATTCTCCCAGAATCAGACACAAAACAATTTGCAATTAGCCGATGCACTGTCAGCCCATGCCAGTTGGATTGCCCTTATACAAAGGACCCCACTCTGCACAGAGACAGTCTCATCCTCTACATGTTACCTCCTTACTATCTTGCAATCTGCTGCTATGCTGTCTTTCAAGGCCCCAGCTGAGTAATAGAGTCAATTCCTGCTCAATGTCACTCTCTGTTTCCTATCACACACAAACTAGAATTGCTTCACTGTACTGTGGCATACCATCAGAATATCCTCCGAAATATTGACAAGTTGGGCATTATATTTCATAAGAAACAATCTTTGATAGCACAATAGTGATTTTACTTCACTGGAAAAAGAAAGTCTGCTTATTAAACATTCACCAGACTCAATTGGCAATTAACATCAAATCTCAGTCTTAAAAAAAGAAAAGAAACTTTTCAGCTATGTAATACCTTTCCTTGGATCACAGGAGGTCTTATAAAAGTGATAGCATACCATCCCCACTGTATAGATGGAAAAGCATGAAAGGCTACATGACTCTTTCCTAGTGAGGTGGGAAAGAACAAAGGAGCATTTCAATAGTGTATTGTGGTCAAAGTATTCACAAATGTATTGATAATATGTAAAACTTTATTTTCCTGGTGGTGGAACAAAAGAAAGCGGATGCGTTCAGGCTCCCTTTTCTTCAAGTCCTTCTCTGAGAGTGACTACCCCTGCTAAGAAAAGAATGCTGTTGTTTGGGAGTGATGTCAGTTTGCTTCCTGTAGCTCCTGCCCATGTTACAGAGAACTAAACTGCTTCCACAGTGTGAACACCGTTCCTTTCTTTTTTTCTTTTCTGGCTAGCCATCCCTTTCCTTTCCACTACAAGGATGGGAAAATCTCTCAGTTGCTTGTGCTTTTGTAAACAAACCTCAGTTTTGGGATGACTTTCTAACATGTAAAGTAATTTTGGAGATCAGGAGCACAAAGTGATATAGTGATACTTGAAACAGGCTTTGTTGATGTGAACATTTCTTTAAGAACACTAGGGTTGCTTCAGCTAGACAGACTGTTCTGTCTATGATGCTTTGCTAGGGGGAAGGTCAGGTGCAGGCACTTTACATAAAGTACCATGAGTTAGAGCCCTGCCCCCTCAACTCAACAGATATTCACCTGTTGGGGCAGGGTGGGGGGAGGCCTGATGTCTGCCAGCACTGGTCCTGGCCAGCAGATGGGTGTGCTCCTGCAGCCTCTGAGGAAGTTGCCAAACTGCCCCTCTCCCCAGCCCCCGTGTCCAGGGCTGTCAGCAGGGGAAGGAAGGAAGGGGAGGGAGCAGCCAACACAAAGCTTCTGGCTGGAGGGGAGCAGGGTGGAATGGAGCCCTCTCACCTTGTGGGCCCAGTCTTGATCCCCCAGTATCTCAGCTGGGGTAGCTGGGGGGGGCTCTCGAGGTGAGGGGGTTCTGTTCTACCCTGCCCCACTCCCCTCTCTTCAGCTCTGGCCATTCGAAAGCAGCTCTGTGCTGGTTGCTCCCTCCCCTTATCCCTCCCTCCCCTGCTGACAGCCCTGCAGGTGGGGCTAGGCTAGTGCTGCTGGCTCTGTCTTCATGTGAAAAATTAGGCCTGGAAGGATTAATAAATTCCCTAAAGTGCTGTACTTCAAAGCTCCTTAATCTGATACCTGATTTGATCAGGGTTAATTTTTCACAGGATCAGCCATTTTAAAAGTGCTTTGCAGCCACGCATGTGTGTTGAAGGATGGCTGTAGACTGCTTTCAGGGGGCCAATCATGTGCAAAGTGTCACTTGTGTAAGCACCCAAAATGACCTCAGATAGTCATATGTTAACTGTTTGCTGCAGTTTTCCTCCAGGAATAGTGTGTTTGCTTTTTGTTAGACACTGGATCTATGTATAGCTGAATGATGGGATAAAATTCGCTTACCCAAGGGCTCTCACCTGAGGATTTCCACTGGGAGGGATCTCCTCACTTCCTGCATCCATCATCCTTTATAGCAGGCCACCCGAAGAGACTGAAACACTTCCAGGTTCCAATATACAAATGACATCCAGCCTTTCATGATAGCTGCTCTATCGCTACTGGGACCTGTCAGCGAGGAAGGAACACGGCTAACTTAAAATAACTGAAAGCCACAAAGGAGATATAGTAAGTTATTTAAATGTATTTTACAGAGACTGATAGTGAGCTAGTAAGCTCTTCAGAGCAAAGAGTGTATCTGCTCTGAATCTGTTTTGGGAAGCACTGCAGGCATTTGCTGAGCTATATAAATGAACAGCAATAATATAGCTGTTGTCAGTAAACATCATGATATCTTATAAAATACACATTCATAAATGGTAGTAATGTCTATGTGATAAACTGCACAGCAAAGTGATAAATTGCTGTTATCATTTACCCTTGACCACCTCACCTGCGCTCGACATACTCATTCATCTCCCTGAAGATTTCCCCCAATACACCAAACCTGGGAAGTTGTTTCAAACAGCTGCTACTTCAAAGAGAGATGGAAAAAACCACACCAGAGAAATGTTTCTTCCTTTTCTTCCCTCAAAGTTGCACTGGTCTGAGGTGTAAACTAGTTAGTATTTAATTCTGCATCTTGGACACATTTAATGGTCTGATATCTCAAAATTCAGAAGAGCTGGAAATGGATGCTATACTTAGCTGACCAACTGAGGACACAGACTCTTTAAAACAAATTCCAAAAAAGGCAGAAAAAAGTGACATTCTCAGCAAGGGAAAAACAAAAGTAGTCACACTGCAGCTTCCTTGGCCATGGGTTCAGCTGCAACAAGGCCTCCCACCTCATTGAAGAGTCCACAAATGTAGGGCTTCTTCTCTCAGCCAAGTGTTCCACAAAAACACAGGTCACATACAACATCTGGGCATTAACAAGACCTTCCTGAGTTCAAGGCATAGAGGTAATTCCTCAAGTACTCTTTATCCTAGGCAGGGTCAAAGCAGAAGACCATCAAGGTGAAATAACACTTCTATCTCTTATCATGTGCGACCACTTACTTTTTAGAAGTTTCAACCCTTACAGGGTTTGTCTACACCAGGAAATTTATAGGTATAACCCCGCTGATAAAATTATACTGCTGTAGTTATACCAGTATCACTCCCTGAGGAGATACTTTATTCTGGAATAAGTATGTTCATGTGCAGAGTAATAAAGGTGTAGCTATAACTTTATCATTGTATGACTATAGTTATACCAGTAAAAGTCATGGTGCCAATGTAGTGATAAAAGTTGTAATTTGGAGAGATTCCCTTACTTGGAAGTAAGTTAGTTAGAGACACTAAAGAACCACAGAAATTTGCTTACTGCTCCGTGAGTAAAACTTGCCTTTTAGTTTGTCTCATTCATGTGTGCCAGTATGATCTCTACAGCAGATAAATCCTGGGAAAGGTGTCAGCTCCATTGCAGGTAGACTGCTCTAGGACTAGCTGCACTGGCAGTCTTTCAGTTATTGTGTTCTCCTTTCTACACAAGAACTATGCACATACAGCTTCAATGAGAAATTCATTGTTTTCCAATGACATTTTTTTTTTATAACTGGCAAGTCCTTAGCTATAGCGTTCGTATTTAAGTATTGAGTGTGGAAAACCTCTTCTAGGTGCATTTTAACATCTCAGTATTACTTGTTATAATTTCTGACTACATGGTCAGAGTCACAGAATGACATTTTTAATACAGTCTAGAGGATTTAGACACCTCTGTCAAATTGTGATGAAAGACACAGGATGTGTCTAAATCTTTTAGACTATAATGAAAATATATTACACTATGTCTGGTTTCATGGATGCTGAGACAGATGAAAAAAGGATCAATTAAAATGTTAAAACTCTCAAATACTTAAACATGTAGCATATATGGAAATTATAATTGTGTGGATTATTGTTTTTAAATAGGATTTACCTGGGATGACCTGCAATTTGCATTTATGGTTTAGCAATCTCTGAGTAATACACCCCCCCAACTTTGCAAATGAAGCCTTTTATACCATATTATCATTTTGTTATATAATATGAAACCTTGTATTTGAATAATTATATATTCTGTAGACTGAGTCAACTGGGCCAATGCAGAGGTGTAAAGGTGTAAATCATACTTATGGGTGTGAATCTGTGAAAAAATGTATAAAAATACGACAGAGGCAACTCCTGGACATAGTGGGTGGTTAGGACTGGAATGATGACATTGCCAAGAGATTGCCAAGGCCTACAAGAAAGTTATTCAGTGTCACAGTAGACAGCAGTAATGTCAAGCAGGCAGCTAAAAAAAATGGAAGCCAAGGCAGAAAAAGGAAAAGTGATTATTTCAGCTACTTGCAGCACAACAAGGAATTTTACACGGTTTTACTGGTAGACCAGGACAACAGGTCTCTGCGCAAGGAAAGCACACTACATAGCAAACATACATATAATCTCAGACATACTGCTACATTAAAAAATAAACATTACTGGGAGGATGCATGGTGCTCATGAAGGTGGTCCTGCTACCAATGCTGTTGTACAACACACTGTGGTAGACTCTTTGCACTCTTGTGGCGGACTCTATGAAGGATTCAAATAGCCACGTGTGTTTTCTTTGGGGGCTGCAAGTGGGAACAGCTGGGAAAGACTACTTTGTATAAGAT
Organism: Caiman crocodilus; assembly: GCA_030014935.1. NCBI lineage: Eukaryota > Metazoa > Chordata > Crocodylia > Alligatoridae > Caiman > Caiman crocodilus. The sequence goes on along the minus strand of JAGPOW010001167.1, from coordinate 696,869 downwards.
GAAAATGACAAGGGGCAGGCTCTTCCAAATGTCCTTTTGTTCCTTGGGGTGAAATATGAGCCAGGTTTGTAAGAAGGTGGTGAGAGGATGGTCCAAGGCATCTGTTGTTTCGCAGGGGGCCTACGGTAATGCTGACAGGAGTACTGGCAACTATCTTGGATCTCCCAGATCTTGGAGATGTTCTACAATCAATCCAGTCTGAAAAATGAGGACCTGGTGATTCTACTTAACTATCAAAGGCTGCAGGTGATGCTGAGGGTGAGACAGATAGGCACCAGTGGGCCTTCTCCCAAGGACAGCACAAAGGTTGCATGAGAAAGGATATTTCAACAGAAATAGCACAGAGACCTCATTGGCAAATAACCCACCAGCACTAGCAGGGTGGGCAGTACGGCAGAGGGGGGGCTTTGGCCAGCCCCCAGTGTGACCCAGACAGGCATGTAATAAGGAAAAAATGATCACTGTTCATATGAACTGTTCATATGCCACAGAGGTTTGGAAGAGAGTCAGTATGATCTTTCAGGTGGTGGCGGGGGGTGACAAACCTGTCCAAGGAAGCCATGCGATATGGCTGCTTGACTGAAAAAGCAAAGCATGCAAAACTAGTCATTTTGATCAGTTTGTTTCATGGGTGACTGGTGCTTCCTGAGTGGCGGGTGGGGGGGCACATGCCCCCCAGCAGCCAGTCAGCGACTGGGGGGAAGTCTCCCTGCGGCCGATTGAGCTGACCCAGAAGCGTGAGTGGTGCTCCTGGAAGTGCCAGTGGCATTCCCAGAAATGCCAGCGGTGCTTTCCTGGCATCCCCAGTCCCCGGCCGGAGCTTGCAGGGGGCACACCAGCACACCCTCCTGCCCTGCTGCCTGTTGCCTATGTGAGGAGCGCTGCCTGTCAGGGGTGCACCAGCACTCTCAGAGAGTGCACATGCACCCCCATGCATCCCCTACATGTCACCACTGGTTTGTTTCCTGTTTCAAAAAAGTTTTGCGGAAAACCAGGAATTTGTGACTGTATGAGAATGTAAGCTTTGTGGAAGAAGACTGTTTAAGGCTGGGTTTGAGTGAACTACAACTGCATTTTTGGGAAACAGAAGAGAAGGAGGATGAAAAGGAGGCAGAGGAGACATAGAAAACGAACAGATGTCACATAATGTTTTATGACACAACCACAAGAGATGACAGCAGCTAAAGGCATAATTGTTGGTGCATGAAGCCTGGGAAGGGAAAATGTGAGGTGGGGGTGGGGGTTCAGATTTTGTTTTGGGATGGGTGATAAATGAGAAGTTAGGAATAGCCAGAACTGAGATTGTCCACATAATCATACTTCTATTCCCTTCATGCATACACAAAAACTACATAGTAACATACTACTTTTTCCACTGGACAGAATCAAAAGTCTCCAAGATTGCACACTACACACTCTTTAAATTAAAGAACTAGCAAACATTTTTTTCATGCTAATAAATTATGCTTTTGGAATAAGACAAGGTTCAGAACCTGCAGGTTGCTTCCATTGTCTAAACACTACTCCTGATTACGAAGAAGAATAAAACATTAGTGTCGAAAACGAGGACGAAAGATCTTGTGGTTGAAGTAAAGGATTCACAGGCTGTGAAGACATGGATTCTTATGATTCTTGGCTTCCTCTAGAACAATGAGAGCCAACCTTGTTTGGCAAGCATGCTACAAAGTAAGTCCCACATCCTTTCTGAGTGCCACTCTAATCCCCTTCCCTTGCCCGATCAACTGCTCTGCTTTCAGCTTCCTGGTCCATCTGGCACTGTGTTCCCTGCCCCTCCCTGGTCTGCCACATGCCACCAACAGAGGTTTCCTGTGCCACTTGTGGCAACACACCGCAGGTTATCCACCCTTGCTCTAGAACTTTGTATAATCATAAAACGTTTGTCTAGTTCAAACACGTCTGTAAAATTCATAAAATAACACCTATCTCCAATGGGTTTTTCATAGATTTCATAGACATTAGGGCTGGAAGGGACCTCAGAAGATCATTGAGTCCAGCCCCCCACCCAAAGGGCAGGAAGTCAGCTGAGGTCATAGGATCCTAGTGAGATAAGTATCCAATTTACTCTTGAAGGTGTTCAATGTAGCTGCTTGAACCAGCTCCAATGGTAGGCTGTTCCAGACCTTGGGGGCTCGGACAGTAAAGAAATTCTTCCTTATGTCCAGCCTGAAATGGTCTTGCAGGAGTTTATAACCGTTCGACCTCGTCATCCCTTGGGGCGTTCTGGTGAACAAACGTTCCCCCGGATACTTATGGTCACCCTTGATAAACTTATAGATGGCCACCAGATCATGCCTGAGCCTGCTCTTTTCCAGGCTAAAGAGCCCCATAGCTCTCAGCCTGTCATCATAAGGTCTGTTTTCCTGACCTCTGAACATGTGCATGGCTCTTCTCTGGACTCTCTCAAGCTTCTCCACATCCTTTTTGAATTGTGGGGCCCAAAACTAGACGCAGTACTCCAGCTGCAGCCTCACCAAGGCTGAGTACAATGGGAGAATGATGTCCTGGGATTTGCTTGAGAAGCATCTATGGATGCAAGCCAGCATTTTGCTCGCTTTACTAGCTGCAGCATCACGTTGCAGGCTCATGTTCATCTTGTGGTCAATGATGACCCCAAAATCTCTTTTTTCTGTAGTACTAGCCAGTGTAGCACTACCGAGCCTATAGACATGCTGCAGGGTTTTCCCCCCAAGGTGGAGAACCTTGCATTTTTCAGTGCCATCAGGTTCTTGTCTGTCCATTTGCTGAGCCTGTCCAGGTCAGCCTGGATTACCCTCCTGTCTTCAGGAGTGGATGCTTTGTTCCAAAGTTTGGTGTCATCAGCGAACTTGGCCAGTCCACTTCTGACTCCCATTTCCACATCATTAATGAAGATGTTGAACAATATGGGCCCAAGGACAGAGCCTTGGGGGATCCCACTGGTCACAGGGCACCATGATGATTGACTTCCGTCAATTACCACCCTCTGGGTCCGACCACAGAGCCAATTCCCTAGCTAGTGAATCATGGTGGACCCAAGGCCACAATTGGCCGGTTTCGCCAAGTGGTGATCATGGGATACTAGATCAAAGACTTTTTTGAAGTCAAGATATATGACAATCTCCTTTCCCTTGTTCAGGTAATAGGTTACCTCATCATAAAAGGAAATGAGATTGGTCAAGCAAGACCTACCTACTACAAACCCATGCTGGCTATCCTTCAGGATGTTGGCGTTGGCCAGTCCATTAAGGCTGGCTTCTTTAATAAACTTTTCTAAGATCTTCCCTGGGATAGAAGTCAGGTTGATGAGCCTATAGTTTGCTGGATCCACTTTCCTCCCTTCCTTGAAGATAGGCACCACATTGGCCTTCTTCCAGTCTTCGGGCACTACACCAGAGCACCAGGAGTTCTCAAAGATCTATGCCAGTGGCTGGGCTATGATGCTCGTCAGCTCCTTGAGTATCCTGGGGTGTAGATAGTCAGGGCCGGCTGACTTGAAGGTATCCAGCCTCTCAAGGTGTTCCTTTACAAGGTCTGCATTGATGTAGGCCAAGGGATCTCCCTCACCCGGACCTTCTTGTCCCGTAGAGGGCATGGGCATCCCATGGGACTGATGAAAGACTGACGCAAAGTACCCATTTAATAGATCGGCTTTTTCCTGGGCATTAGTTGTCAGTTGTCCCATCTGGTTCAGCAGGGGTCCAGTGTTGCCCCTGCTTTTCCTCTGGCTCCCCACATATCTGAAAAAGGACTTTTTATTGTCCTTGATGCTCAAAGCT
>JAGPOW010001167.1:674674-692993 GCA_030014935.1 Caiman crocodilus | reverse complement strand
AGTGTTGCCCCTGCTTTTCCTCTGGCTCCCCACATATCTGAAAAAGGACTTTTTATTGTCCTTGATGCTCAAAGCTAGTTGGAGTTCAGTTGCAGCCTTTGCTTTCCTGGTTTGCTCCCTGCGGGACTGGACCAGTGCAGAATATTCCTCCTTGGTGGTAAATCTCATTCTCCATCCTTTTTAGGCCTTTCTTTTGAGCCTCAGGAGGTCTGCTAGATCCCTGGAGAGCCAGGGGGGGCTGCTGTGCCCTCTTGCTGCCTTTCCTCCAAGATGGAATAGAATTAGCTTGTGCATTGAGGATCACTCCCTTGAGGAACAACCACTCTTTCTGGATGCCCCTCCCCCTGGGGTCGTGGTCCCTTAGGGCCTCACCGGCAAGCCTCCTGAGCTTGTCAAAGTCGGCTTTCTTGAAGTTAAGGTTTGCAAGGTTTGGTTAATTAGTGTCTGTAAAGCACTTTGAGGTCCTTGTATAGGCTTATCTATTCAGCCACAAAACAAAATAGCTACCAGACAAGAAGCTTGTGAATTGCTGTAGAAGAAAATTTGAAAACAGGAGATTTTCAAAATTGCCGTAAGTTTTTTTTTTATTATTATTATTAATGTTATGGGGGGGATAATAGGTAATAAACAGCAGAGGGAAACTAACATCTATGAGTTTATTAAAAATTCAATCCAAGACTTTAATCAAATTTAATTTATATCCTTCCAAAGCATCATAATAGGATATTAGGATATAAATTATAAATATAACATTATCAGAACAGAAAGATCTTATTGGCTGATCAAATCTTCAGAGTATGACATGGTTTCCAGCCCAGCTCTTTAGTAGGCATGCTCATGTGCCACAAATGTAACGGTAATTATATTTAACCCAGCAGTGGGCTGAAAGCTTGCTAATGACAGAATCCGGCAGGTCTTTGCCAGTATTCACAGACTCTAGCATCTTTTTTCTGGAAACACACAGTTTCATATAAATGTTTAAGCAACAGCTAGCATAAGGCATGCATGTTTGTATCCAAAAATACATACCCTGGTGTGGTGTGAGGAACAAGGCCAAAGGACACGTGCCTCAAACCATTGCTTCCTACTGAGAAGTGTCATTATGGTACAATAATGTATGCTTCTCTCAGATGTGGAATGGCAGACAGATACTTTTAACAATGATTTTGCTTTTTGATAGGTTTCTGATCAACTTCTGTACCTTCATTATAAGATTGGAACTCACTGATAGTCAACCAGGCAATGTAACCATAATTATTCAGAGGAAGATTTTTAAAAGGTGCAAAAAACTATTGAACATTCAACTCTGATTGAAAGTTGGTAGGCATTGGCCTCATCTATATGAGATGCTGACTGTGCAGTAGCCCAAGACTTCTGTGCAGTAGCATTGTGTGGTAGAAACCGTGATGCAATGCTACTATGCAGTAGTCTTAGGCTACTGCACAGTCAGCATCACAAAAAAGCCATTCATCAGCACTAATGCACAGTAACTCAGGTTACTGCACAGTCATTTAGTACTTGTTTATACAAGTAATGACTGCAGGGTCAGCATCTTGTGTAGATGTGGCCTCTGAGTACCAAACTGCTCTTTGTACCTATCAAAATACTCCCTTTTAATGCAGATCATTTAGAGAGCTTCCACTACACCTAAATGGAGTTGTGCGTGCTTAACACTTTGGAAAAACTGGTGGTATCTCACAGGCAGCATCCAAAACACAAGTCTCTCTGCTAGAAGCCATTTTAGGCCTAAGTAACTTGCCTTAGGGCACACAAAACAGTCAGCAGCAGATCCACAAGCAAATCTTACAAATTTCAGTCCTAGACTCAGTCCTTTCCATCGTGCTTCCTCTCAATCTAAGCTCGCAGGCTAGGGATGGGCATTACACGTAAACCAGTTTAAGTGATCAGAAACTGGTTGAAACCTATACCAGAACATAAGTTCAGTGCACATAAACCAGTTTCAAAATGGCTGAAAATGGTTTAAGATAAACCCGGTTGAATGTAGTATCAAACAACTGATTTGTTTCAAACACTTTTATGCAATATTTGTCCCAGACCCTTTCCTGGTTTAATTTAAACCAGAGTCCCCCAACATCCCAGATGTTTTGCAGCTGGGCTGAGCAAAGCTGTGCACTCTGCTCCAATGAACAGGCTGGCCCCGCCCCTCCCCTCCTCTCCCTAGCCAGAGCTCCGTGAGAGACTGCAGGCACAGCAAGGTCTGCCTGGCTTCCCTTGCTACTCCAGCACAAATTCCCCACTCCCTCCCATGTCCCACAGCACAGACCCCAGCCCCATGGATCCTAAGCAAATGATATGCTACTGAATGCTGAGAGGTGTCTGTGCCTCCAGTTTTACTGGGACAGGCAGATAAGACAAAGGCAGACAGAAGTGTCCACTTAGGGCTTTTTGGAGCTAATCAACAGGGCAGCTAGTACTGTCCCTCACTTCCTTCCTTGGAAAAAGCTGTTTAAGAAGAGCTTGAACTAATGAGAGAGGCTTTTGTTTTGTTGATGGATTGATAACACAGTGGTTTGCTGATGGTCTGATAACACTGGTTTTATCAGCCCCGTGCTAGTTTGCAACCCTCTCAGGTTTCCAGATAGGGAGAGAGAGATTAAAAACCTCAGTATCATCAACAGATGCATACACTGTACACACTGCACCTCACCTCAGAGTGCTAGCCTGGGGCTGGGGGCTGGCAACACTCCCACCCCTTGAGCAGTGAGAGGTGGGGGCGGGAGGGAAGCCTGAGACAGTGCAGGCCAGGGTTGGGGTTTAAACCCCTCCCTAATCAGAGTGTCCTGCTGGGGCCTAGCCACACCTCGCCCCCCCAGCTCAGCATTGTAGAAGGGAAGGGAGAGCTGCTCTAGCACCCCCCCATCGTCTAGCCTGAGCCACTGCAGTCATGTTAGATTAACCTACAAAGATTGACTCAGTTCAGGCTCAGGCTTTTTGAATGTCCGTCCCTAGCCACATTGACATATTTGAGTGTTGAATCACTTTAAAATGAGAGGCATTATAGGTATGACACTTGAACTGCTTGGCGCGGAGGAAAGCAGCACCCCCGCTCACCACCACCAGGCAGTATTTTCTGTGGCTGCCCACCAAAAGCCCACACTGCACTAAGCTGTGTTGTGGCTGCTTTACTGCCACCTCTGGGCTGTCCAGTGCAGCAGCAGTGGCCATGGGGAGCAGCCACTGGGCAGGACAGAGGTAGCGGTGAAGCAGCCACACAGTCTAGCACAGTGCAGGCTCTGGGCAGGCAGCCACAGCAAATACTGCCCAGTGTTGGCTAGCGGGAGGGGGGAGGATCACTGCTTTTCTCTGAGCCAAGCAACACCTTCTACCCAGCTGGCACTTCTGCCCAATGGGCGATCCCAGAGCTAGCAGTGGCAGTGGGGAACCAACTGGTGCTTAGTGCAGGAGAAAAGCAGCCATTCCCTCTCCCCATGACCAACACCCCGTGCTGTAGCTGCTCAGAGCCCACATGGGACTGCCTGAGCCTGCTCTCCATTGGCTGTTTCGATACTGTTTCGACATTTGGCTGTTTCGATGCTGTTTTGACGTTTTGCCCATAGCCAGCACCGGGAAGATAGGTGCTGCCACTGGCTTCAGCCAGCAGCACCAGCCTCCTGTGATCCAGGAAACAGAATGGGGGCTTGCACCCCTAAGAGCAGTTCAGCACAGCCCCTGCAGCCCTCCCAAGCCTCTGATCTGCCTGCCAGATAACAGGTGGCTGCCTGAGGCCAGCAGCAGCACTGATCTTCCCAGCGTGGGCTGCGTCCGGGATCGGGGCTGGGGCAGCTCCCCACACAAGCTGATTTTCTCTGGGCTCTGCACCAGGGCCAATCTGAGGAGGTGGGGAGGCAGGGAGAGCCAGGGCTGCACTTGGCATGGGGCTGACCCACATGGAGCTGTGGAGCCACTCAGAGCACATCCCTGGCTCTCCCCTGCCTCCCACCACCGGGCTGCTTCAAAATTTGAAATGTTTCAAAACTTTCAAAACATTTTGACTGGGCTCATTTCATTTCAAAGCTGTTTCAAAGCCCTTCATTTCATTTGGTTTCACGGTTTTGAGCTCAAAATGAGTCAAAACTGCATCAAAACGAAACAGGCGGCGAAGCTTCACGTAGCGTTACCAGATTGGGACCTAAGAAAGAAAACAACAACTAGCAAAAAGGATACATTTGTGTGAAAGGATTTGATTGCAAATAGCACTATTTGCAAAAATGTTTAGATGGATATAAATATATACTTGTTCTCCACATCATTGTGACAGGCTCAAGAACCCGGTTGCCCAACCTGTTCATAGCCTGTGGTTCCACCATATAACTTTGCCAGAGGAGTCTATAGAATTACCACCTCGCCCGTGGAACTGGCATTTCATATCATCTCATGTAGGTTAGCACAGCCCACCTCCTCTGTTAAAAGCATATAAACACCTGTGGAAATATATCATACCAAAACTGAGAGGCAATTTTTGTGGGTGATATCTTACATTGGACCTACCGCACGTTTGTGATAGATTTAGACAGGCTTCTGAGTAGCGCAGTACCCTTCCCCAGATAGAATCAGGCACAGCAGTGCTAAACAGCATATGGAACAAAGGCTTGTGTAAAACTCCATACGTAAATAAAAAGAGGATATAAAAGAAATTATCAGGTAGCCAACAGAAAAGAGCGATGTAGTAAAAACCTGTTGAATGGAGAACAAAAATATTCAGGAGGGGTGCTGGAGGACCATGCCATTATAATCTGCTTGATACTCACTAATCCATGGACTTCACAGGTGATAATGACCCTCCTGAATGATCCTGCTCTCCACTCAAATATATCCATATATTTATATCCCAAAAAGATATCAGCTACAACAACCCTTGCCTCTCTCATATTTCCTGGCCCATCACAGCTGCATCACTTCAACACTACCACACCAATGCTGAAACAGTTATTATTTTAAACTATATGCTCCTCACCAAAATGGATCCTACATGGACTACTGATCAAAAAGCACTGAAACAGTTTTAAAAAAATATTGCATTTAAGTGTTATAACCTCAACCTGTTTTCTACAGTAATGACCTAACCCTTTTTATCAATTATGTGATTGTTAATTTTTCTTTATGCAGCTTGATCTATTCCTGTCACCGGAAGTGAATGATCCATTTCTGTCCCATCATCACAGCCCATTTCCCAGGTGCAAGGAGAACACTAAGGCCCAGCTTCTGGAAAAGAAAATGAGAGGGGCAGGCTTGGGGAAATAGCAGCTTTAAAAACACATCAAAGCACACAGAGCCGAACAGAACAGAACAAGACCCCTGCAAGCTCACAAATAAAAAAGAGAGCAAAGAAAGGATTCTATACCTCGTTTTGCTCTGGCCCTTCTCCTTCCCCTCCAGGCTCTAAACCTTGTGTGGACACTGGGTGAGGGAGGTTGCTCCCTTCCCAGAGATCACAGACATATTTCACACTGGGCTGAGAAGCCACTGCCCTCAAACAGTGAGCCTTCTTCCCCCAGCTCTTCAGTCGCACACTGGTGCTGTTGGATCTTTAATCTTCTCCTCACAGCTTCACATACAAACTTTGGCTTGAATATCTGGATACATTTCCTTTCTTTTTTTTTTTTTAAATTGTCTTTTGAAGCCAAGTTGCTGAGTGAATCGTAAAGGGAGAGAATTCCAAGAGTGTTAGCTTCTCTGCTGTTCCCAGGGCAATCCCGGGCCAAAATAAACCTCTGCTTGCCAGCAGCAGTTACTTACAGTCAAGCCCCATGCATCACAGCACTTTGCAGCTTCTCAGTCTAAACCTTTCCCCACTTTTCCCTAATAGATCAAGTCCCTTTAGAAATCTGCCCCCTTTCCAGACTCCATGGCCTCCCTTGTCATCCAAATTCTCAAAATAACCTTAAGAAAATAAAACCTACACCCCACGCTGGAGTTTGAAGAAAATCCTCAATCTGCTTCAGTCTGGCAGTGTGGGATTAGAGCTGCCTGTGGAGACAAGTGAGCAGAAGAAGGTAGACATTCTGTCTAGGGGTCAACGAGAGAGACCTCTGCCATGAACACATCCAGCGTTGCTACAAAGCGTTTCCATTCCCACCCCTTTGTTCCTAGTTTGGCAAAGACCTGGTCTGAATGCATAACTTTAATAGGAGAACTATGGGCTGCCTTACCACAGCTCAGCTAGGCCATGGAGCAGCAGCAAAGGTTTCTGTGACTGCATCTACATGAGACGCTAACTGAGCAGTCATTTAGTACTCATATAAGCAAGTAATTAAGGACTGCACAGTAACTGGAGTTACTGCGCAGTCACACTGAAGAACAGCTTTTTCATGGCAGGCTGTGGCAGCCTGTGACGACTGCACAGTAGCATTGTGTCAAGTTTTTTGCCATGCAACGCTACTGCACTGTAGTCATAGGCTGCTGCACACTCAGTGTATCGTGTAGACATAGTCAGTGACTCCTACTTGGGCTACAGGTCTGAACAACCCTCCACATCATTTTCGACCTGACAGTGTGCAGTGACAGACCCAATGATTCTATGTAATGGCAAATTAAGCAGCTCTGTCTTTCCTTGGCTAGCCTTTGAATTTGCCCCGCAGATTCCTTCCATTGGACAAAAGGACTCATACTCCCACACAGGCTCCCAAACTCTGCCTTTTCCTTTTGCAGCGTCTGTAAAATAGTCCTGCCTGTGGAGAGCAGGATTTGTTCCTAACTGTAGAGCTTAATACTTTACATTGTACTTCTGCCTCCGTCACTTGTACATACGCAGAGCTGTGGATGCTCAAATCAGACTCCTATGAAAGAATTCAAGGGGGAAAAGGGCTACTGATTCACTGGTCTCTTGCAAGGGCAAATTAATTCAAATCAAAATGTGACTCCATGGGACACAGGCAGAAGTGCAGCTCTTCGCTGTAACTCAGAACAACCACCTGGACCAAACAGAAGTTCAGTGTTGGCTCCAGGGGGGAGAGGAATCTAGATGCTGGCTGGGAGCCTGCAGCTGGTGTCCCCTAGCAATGGTCCCTCCTCTCTCCCAGCCTGTCCCTGTTTTCAGAATGAGAGGGGGGAAAGGGAGCAGAAGCAGCTCATTCTAGAGGTTCCCCAGCTGGCCCTGGAGGGTGACGCAGGTGAACTGGAGGGCTCCCCCCCCTAAAAAAACTCCAGAGCAAACTCCTTCTGCTCTCTTTCCACCTTTCCATTCTGAAACCAGCTAGAAGGTAGAAGGCTGGCTGGCAGGCAGACGCAAGTTACAGAAGATGATATGTTTTGAAATGTCTTCACCCGATCACCATTTTTAAGTGGTCTGCAGCCAAACTTGTGTTTGGTCATGGCTATAGACCACTTTCTGTAGCCAGATGAGGTCAAAACTATCACTTCTGTCTGCGCCCCATGTGAAAGGAGGCCTAGGAAGGAGAAACAGCCCAAGCCTTTACCAATACATAAAGATTAATTCTATTTGTTTCCCAAAAAGAGACTAAATGCTAGGGCTGGATTAATAGTGTATAAGATCCCTAAAGGTATTTGATCATTTTAAAGCTGTTTTAAATTTAAGGCTTTAATGACATTTTTCACAAATTAAAAAAGAATAGATGAATGTTCATAGTTGTAATCCATCTTTTCATATTTAACATGGTGACCACGTCACTCTTCTGTTTGCTTTCTGTGAATACTGGTACTATATTCAGGAATATTGAGTTCCGGTGGTAAAAGTAGTCACAGAAAATACATTTTAAATCTGAATGTTTAACAATGTGTACCAGAAGTCCTTCAGCAGTCATCCAATCAGTCAGTGCAAACAATAATAATGTGCCTGATCACCAATTAGCTGCACAGTAAAAATACTGCCCATGATTAGGTCAAAGTGTTAAAAACATTCACAGAAGATTTAATGAAATATTTGTGAATGACTAAAATAATGACTAGTGGTGAATGACTAGTGGTGATAGTTTGATGTGTTCATTCACACTACACAAACAGAGAAAAAGACATGATACTACATAAGCAAATAAAAAGACAAAATACATTGGATAGATTAATGTTGCAAATTAGTCCCACAGCTGTAATAAATGTACTAACGTTTCCAATCCCTGCCGATCCACTTTACTTCGGAGGTAAAAGAAATCCCACACCATGGATTGCTTGGAGTCCTGATGTAGAATTCAGCAAATAATGCCTCCACTAACTTCATTCTGAGCCAAAATTTCCCTACTTTGAACATTTTGGCATGTGGCATTCTTCTCACACTATGTGCTCCAGGGATCAAAAATCTTACTTCTACCCTCGCTATTCGGCAATTCAGCAGTGGCAGTAGTTCCTAGATGCAAGGATGACAGTCTTTCAGTAAGTAGGGAAGTCAGCAATGAGTCCAGATAACTGAGAAGGCTGAATAGCCCCTGTCAGCACAAGAAACTAAAATGCTGGACTGCTCCAGAACCTCAGTCTCCTTCCCTTATGAAGGAATCATTATAAAACTGCTACAAGAAAGGTATGAAATTTTTTGATAATACTGTAAGCTGCTGTCATCTAGAGCAGTGGCAACCAACCTTTCAGCTGGCCAGATGAGTGACACAGGCTTTATCCATGGACCAGATTCTGTGTGAGGTCAGTGTATTGGTGTCATCTGGCACACCAGCCCAACCCCGTGCAGTTGGATCTGGCCATGCACCAGCTGGATCCCGCATACCCAGATCTGCTGGTGTGATATGCACCCAGGCCATATTCTCCAGGCCCTGGAGCTCTCCACAAATCCAGAAATTTGGCTGCAGGGAGAGTGGCAATTAATGCTGCCACCGTTTCCCTACCACCACATTTCTGGATACATGGGGAGCCCCACGGGGCAGAGGACACAGCTCTGAAAGCTGGATCTGGCCTGCAAGGTGGGGGTTGAGAACCCCTGGTGTAGAGCAAATGTTTTAATTGATGGAAAAAAGCATGTTCAGGTTAGTACATTTGCAAATGCGCTCTCTCAAATTAGATCTTCTCTGACTGTTTCTGACATGGGCTGGGGTATCTCAACTTTGCATGAGGAATGGACCTGTTCTCGCTCTCACACGTGCGGTTTGTTTTTTGTAATTGGATCTGTCCTTATCACAGCTTGGAAGGGCCTTCTCTTCTTTGCTCTTCCCTTTTCATGTTCGGTACTTGGAGCATCTCCCTCCACACACCACTCATTGTCCCTTACAAAATCCCCTATGCCTCTCTCCTCTATCAACAGAAAGGACTTTTTTAATCCAATAAATTCTACAGAAGAATTCAGCATTAAATCAGAAGGATTAATTATTAGTCTTTCTCCCCGATGCAATTGTGCTAGCATTCATTGTCCCTCTCTCTCTTCCTCCATGTTCCTTTCTTCCCCTTTCCCACTCTCCTCTCTCCCCTGCATGAATTCTGAATCCTCATTCCCCTCGTTCACGTTCCTGCGCTCTCTCTTTCTTGCTGCGGTGCTGGAACATTCAGCAGGAACATGATGGATGATCACCTGTCACAGCTTGTTTATTATAATTCAGACAATCAATTACACATCTCTAATGCTGGTTGTCCCACTGGAAATTTACATGCTCGGCACAAACCAATGTGAAAACGGAATCTCATTTGCCAAATGTCTTTCTATGGGTACAGCATGATGATTACAGTCTGTGTGTGTTTCAACAGTTGTGTATGTCTGACAGTGCCATCATTTACTGCCTGCCATAGGTCACATTGCTCTAAGGCATTATTTATTGTGTTATTCAGGCCAAGGCTTTGAGAGGATGAGGATGCTGCTGATGCCACTGTGCTCAAAGCTTGCAGGCAAAATAGATCTCACAGCTGGCACACAGCTCCACCAAGAATCAGCTGCCTTTGTCCCCAAAGGCCAGTGTCTCTGTGTCCTCCCCTCCTCCTTTCTTTTAAGGAAGGATGCCCTGTGAGTTCTTCTGTTGGATGGGATTTGGTAACAGAAAAATACTATTCCCACTGTTCCCCAAAAGACTGTGGTTTAACAACTAGAAACAAAGGCTCGGAAAGAAATGAAGTGTAAAAGGCCACTGTTCAGATTAAACAAAACTGGTTTAACAACCGGACACAAAGGTTCAGAGAGAAAGGGAGTATAAAAGGCCATTGCTTGGGTGAAACACCATGCCATTACCAGGTGCTGTTCCTGCTGGGGAAGAGTTAAGTGGGTTCCATTGATTAAAGCCATGGACGTGCCTACATACATGCTCCCAGGTGCGGGCTGGAACATTTTGATTAGAGCGGCTCTTGGGAGCCACTCTAAAACTCCTGCAGCATCTCGTGTATTCAGCATCCTGTGTTTCAAAATGGTGGCAAGGGCACTTTAACTAAAGCTCTTTTGATGAGCTTTAGTTAAAGTGCCTCCACCACCATTTTGAAATGCGGGCACTGAATACATGAGATGCTACAGCAAGCTGAAGCATTTTGATTAGAACACTCCAGCAGCCTCGATTACATCCGAGCACAGGTAAAAGCACCCTATAAAGTTAACTTGGGTGCAAGTCAAGCTGCCCCAGTTTGCAAACATATGATGCAACCCCTAAAAGCAATGTAGTTGCATGCTAACAGTGGCAAATTTACCCCTGGAAAACTCGGGGACAGTTGTCCCATGTGTTCAGATGCCTGCCTTTCAATGCACAACCTGCTCATTTTTCACACTCTCAAATGCACAGTCTGCCACTTTTTGCACTGCTATTGCAGTGTGATTAACTTCCAGTTCATGCCTTGAATTTTGCTTCTCTACATGTGTCCATTTTCTGGCTGAGGCAGTTGGCATCAGAGAAAGGCAGGTAGGAGTGGCTCTCTGGGGGAAGAGAATCCAAGATCTGGGTTGAGCAGTCAAGATAAGGAAGAATATTTGAATTATGAGAACCAGAACACCAAGAGGCAAGTGTGGGATTATGTGCATGTGCGTTGTGTCTGTACAGCACCTTTGGATAGGAGCCGGTGCACAAGAAGATCAATAGTATGCACACACACAGACATGCATGCACAAATTGTAAAAGATGGCCTGTTCCCCTTCTCTCTGGGAAAAGGACAGGAAAGAGGAGCTTACCATTCCAAGTTGAGGTTGAGTTCTTCAGCTCTTCCTTTCACGGGGAAAGAACACATGAATTGTCCCATAAAATCATCTTGTTGATTTAAACTGCTGGTTCTTTCAGAAATCAGCAACAGAAGCCAAATGATTCCCTCCATATGCTTCTGCTGGATTAAGCCAGGTGGTTTAGCTTTGTGCCTCCATGAGCCCATAGGGATACAATGGCAATTCTAACACAGGGCATTCAAGATTCAACCATACACAAAGGATGGGGAGGCAGGCATATTTGTTATAGTCTGATTTTAGGCATAGGTTTAAAAAAAAAGTTTGACTTAATAGTTTTGCATTTCATAGGAGTGCATTAGTTTAATAAAAATGTTCTGTAACACTTTTGAAATAATCATAAAAGAAATTTTGCATTTGAATGTCATTTTGTTTAGTATGAACTTTCTTGATTTGTTTGGTTCAAACTTTGGCAAGCTGTTTTCCTTTATCTTTTAACTGACAAAATATGTTAGTATCAGATTTTAGTCTCTATTTTAGGATATATTTTATACTTACATATTATATTTCACACTGCAACATGTACATGCAAGGAGTGATTGGCAAGCAAGGCTTCTCTGTATATTCCAGCTGCCACAACAGAGTACCGGGGGAAAAATTCAAAAGTACCTGAAATGAATTTATAACAAATACCAGTTTTTGACCTGGAACTTTGAATATACAAGGACTGAGCTATTATATGTCTCACAATGCTCAGCGACATTAGAAGGACACATTGCTACAGTTTTCCTCCATAGGGAATTCACAGCATCATTGGCTCAGTGATGTAGATGCCTTTGAAATTCTAAGACTTCATATGGGGACCTTCTTGAGTTGCAAATGGTTTTCTTTTGTCTGACAAGACTGATCTACCTCAACACAAAAGGGGTTTAGGATGAATGCATCTGGCCACCTGAACAAGGAGGGCATATTTAATGATAGCTTAGATACTGAGATGCATAACAAAGGAATACAGCCCAAATGTTCAAACAGGAATGCACACCTACATGTGCTTGCAATCTAAGTATGCACCTGACAAACTTGCAGCACCCCCATCCCCACTACCCAATACATGCAAAAACTGTGTGTGCATGAACATGTTTCTACAGACATGTACTTAGGCACACACTTTGTTTGAAACTTTAGGCTTCTGTATATTATGCTTGGCAACAAAGGTGTAATATGTGGCCAGCTGGAGCAGCTGCTACACCACGGGTGGGCAAAATATGGCCTGCAGGCTGGATCCAGCCCACCAGGTCATTGTATTCAGCCCGTAGGGCCACTAAACAATTTAGAAAATTAATATTTATCTTCCTGGACATCAGTCAAAGATCACAAATCACCAGGGGCAGCAGGATCTAGCAGCCAAAGCAAGGCCCTCCCAGCCCCCACTCCCACCATGGGATCATGGGGCTGTTCCTGCCTCCCTCTGCTGGAGAGGGAAATTCAGATAAGAGTGGGGGGAGGCAGGGGAGGACCGTGGGCAATAACCCCAGTCCTTAGGGATGGGTAGATCAGACCAGTTCCTGCAGGCCCGGCACTGAAGCTGGAAACCACGTGGTGCTGAAGCAGTGAGCAGGGGGTAGAGAGGAATGGCTGTGGGCAGGAAAGTGGGGCAATGGTGGCAGCAGGTGTGGGGAGTAGTGGCCGCATGCAGGAGCACAGTGAGAGCAGGGCAGGAGTGTGGGGCCCGCAGCAGGGCCAGAGCGGCTGGCAGGAGCATGGGGCCTGGGCTGGCAGGGGCTCTATGGAACTGACTCCCCGCTCTCCCTGCTGACACAGCTCAGCTCAGCTCCATAGAGCCGCTGTTGGCCCAGGCCCCGCACTCCTGCCACCCTGCTCTGGGCCCCAGTGCACCAGCATGGGCTTCTAGCTCCTGCCCAGCTGTCACTGCGCTTCTGCACACCCACTCACTGCCACTCCCCACCACCTGCCTCCACAACGCCCCTGCTTTTCTGCCTGCTGCCACTGTTCCTC
Organism: Caiman crocodilus; assembly: GCA_030014935.1. Classification (NCBI taxonomy): domain Eukaryota; kingdom Metazoa; phylum Chordata; order Crocodylia; family Alligatoridae; genus Caiman; species Caiman crocodilus. The sequence continues at coordinate 679,942 of JAGPOW010001167.1, read as the reverse complement.
TCCACACCCCACCTGCCTGCTGCTGTGGCACTGCATGGTTCCCAGCTACAACACCAGGCTGCAGGACTCAGCAGGAGCCAGCCTGGCCGTGCTAATTCTTGGCTGGTTTTATGTGGTGTCTGCCGGGCACACCTGGCTCCTGCCACATCCTGCGGTCTCGGTCCTACAGGTGAGACTTGGTGCCAGAGTGGCGACTGTGGTAGGGTGGGGAAGCAGCAGGAGAAGGGAAGTGGTGGCAGATGGGAAGGGGAAGTGGTGACGAGTGGGAGCACAGGGCCCGCACCAGTAGTCTGGGGCCAGGAGCAGCAGCAGCGCAAAGCCCGGGCTTGGAGTAGACCTGGTGGGGCTCTCTCCGCCTGCTGCAGGGGGGCTGTGGGCAAACCATTTCCCTCCACACATGCCACAACCCACACATCTGCCCCCCCTCCTGCTCCCACCCACACCCCCCATATCTATCCTCCCCACAAACCCCACACATATACCCACACGCCCCATATCAACTCACCCACAGCCCCCCACAAATCTATACCTATACAAGAGCAAGACTTCATTTTAAGCTATTATACTGTCACCTCTATGTACACTACGCAAACACAAGTAAATCAGAACAAAAATATTTTTTGAAATCAAACTAATGAATGTTGTAGTAGATGTTTGATTTTTACAATATAATTTGGTATTTTTCTGGTTCTGAGATGGCAAAACCCCTTGCTGAAAGAAGTACTTCTGGGGGCAAGGGGAAGAACTTCTGGTGGCAAAAGTCAGGGTTAAAGGGGGCAGGACTTCCAGTCCCAAGATGGCAACCAGGGGGTGGGACACCTGCCAAGGGGTGGGGCTACCCTTGCTGTCCTCGGCAGCTCGCCAAAACTTGGAGAGTGGCCCTCCACCTGAAATAATTGCCCGCACCAGTGCTACACACAGGGGCACCAGCAACTTCCAATTACTGCCATACTGCTGGAGTGGTTATATGGCTATGGTGACAGCTTTTGTTTTTCTGCCACCCATTTGGCATCCAGAGCAGTTGCCCCAATCACCCTGCATAGTTATGGCCACTGCTTGGGAACAATGCAGATTCCTGTAGAGACAGACCACATTTAGCTGGAAACTGATACAGAGATGATTTGTTGCGTTTGGGTAATTGTGTGCTAACTTGATCAATAATATACTGTATTTTCTGCCATTGCAGGCCAATATCTATTTAAAAGGTTAACTTGGGCCTAGACACTGCACCAACTTACATCTCATGCAATCTCCCATATGTTACATCAACAGAGGATTTGACTTACCGTAAATAAAATATCCAGTTTTTGTGTTCACTCCTCCCCTTTCAAATGCACTCCTAAAATCTAAACATTCTTGTTCACTCAGAAATCTTGGCACACTTGTTTGCATACTCTCTGTCTTGCTAGCTCAGTAGATACATGCACATAATATGAAATGCCAGTTTAGAAGACACACTTTGGAGATACAATTTAAGATGCATGCAAGGATTTTTTAAAGAGAGACAATAGAAAAGGAACTGGCACCAAAATAGGGCTGAAAAACTACATTGCACATGTGAAATATTTTCTGAAAAGGAGAAGTTGCCTGTAGAATTTGAGAAGCACAAGGATTAATAAGCTTTGGATTTCTTTGGACTTTCTCTCAATACTTCAACAGCAGCAGTAATGGCAATAATCAGTGGAAATACCACCTAGCTTAAATCCTACACTGAAAGCATTTATACCCAAGTGTAATTAAAGTTTATACTCCATGTCCAACTGCTGACAAGTGGCAACACTTGTTTATAGGACTGTGTGAGCAGATCGTATTCTTCCATTTCAGAACCGCAATGGGTTATACTGACCTCCGTCTGCCTCTCCCACTTGCCTATCACATCTTGATGGGAAATGTGTGTTTGGGAGGATGAATGTTTTGACTTGCCAGTCCGTCTGACCCCGTGGTGGATCTTCTGCATTGCTCCACCTCCCTGACACCCTGCCCTTTTCCTCCTGGACAGTTGCTATCAACACAGATGTTGAGCGGAGCCTATCCTGGTCTCTCTCTCTCTCCCGGGTCTTAACTCATGGCACTTTGTCTTCTTTCTCCGCCAGTTCTATCATGATATGACTTCCCTCATTGACTCAAATAAGAATTATCTTCATGAACTCATTAGCAGTTCCTCCCCTGTGTGTCCCAGGCCCTCTGACTTTGGGCCTCCACAATTGTTCCTTTCTGTGAAATGGGTGCAGCTTCCCCCTTAACTTTAAAGCAAATCTTGAGGCTTGGGTTCTTACCCTTTTTCACTGATATGGAAGAGATAAATCCTAGAGAGGGCTTCTTAGCCACTGTCCTCTTCTCCCTCTATTTCTTTTATAATTCAAAATTTGCAGGTATGCCTCCTGGATCTTTTCTCCTTTCTCCAAGGGCATGCCTTGCTGCAGGCAATGTGTCTCTGCTCAGTTTTTCTCTCATCAGCAGGATGGGATGTGTATAAACCTTTTCTCTATGCTGGCTGCCTCAGTTTTCTCTTCAGTGTTTGTTCCTCCCTGCAGACCAGCTCACTTGTTCTCTCTTCCTCCCTCCTTCTTCAGCTGGTTTACACCAACTGTTTTCCACTTGGGTATCTTCCTCTGGGACATCAGTTGAGACATCAGTTTAGACTTCTGCTGGGGAAGACCCACTTTGTCCCTTTCTCTGTCCCTAGTTACTTACATTTCTGAAAAAGAGAGTTGGTCCCTGCTTGGGGCTTGTCCCAATCTTGGCAGCTCCTGAGGGTCTGATGTGAAGATCTTCTTCGAGGCTTGTCCCCTCCTGTCATCTCTGGTGAGGTTTTTCCAGCTGAAGATGCCAAACACCATGCCCTCCTCAGTGTCCTCCCTTTAAACTGCCCACTTCTCACTGTGGGCTAATCAAGGCTGGCTCTCTGGAGCGCGTGTTCTTCAGGTCCTGGGATTGCTTGCACCTGCGTTTCCCTGTTCACCCGGCCCACACTGCACATCTGGACTTGAAGAGGTTAGTCTCTGGCTGACATGGCTGTTCCCGTGGGAGTGTAGCAGGGATTGGGACACTGCCCCTGACAAGACTGAATATGTGTTTTTCTTGTGCCTTGCTTTTTTCTTCTATTTATTTCATTAATATTTAAGGGTGAATGAACAATGTGGGATCAGAGTGTATCCAGCATGGTAAGCAAATATTCCTCACTGGTGCAGTCATAATTCAGGTGTTATGCCCACAGTCAATATTTTTTAATGTTTTTTTTAAGTTCGAAAGGCTAAACTGGGAGGAATTGGAATGGAGGATATTTGACAGATTCAAATATTTGTCTCTCTCAAAATTACCTCTCAGATTTTGAGAAGGAGGGAAAACAAATATGCGGCCTCTCGATTTGGCACGCCACAGAAAAAATATATTATCTTCTTTCAGATTCTTGTTATCAATCAATCTTTCATATAAATTCCGTGACATACTTCCAATGGATTTGACAACTGACAATACACACAACCCTTGATTCTTAAGAGAAATCTTTAAGGAGCAGTTTAAACAGATAAGGAAATGTGAATAAGGAGACTCTCACCTAAGGAGAGTCTGTTCCTGTTTCTGCCACTAAGTTGCCTTGGGAGATCAATTAAGTCACTTAACTGCCAAGTTTCTGTTTCCCTCTCTTTAACATGGGGTGCTGACTTGCTTTCTTGCTTACTAACACAACACTGGTTGTTCAAACTAATGACTGGTGATTTTAAGATTCATGGATGAAGAGGGGTACAAGTATAAGCGCTCTCCTGTGAAAAAGCCCTATGGCTCATGGCATATAGAAGCTCAGGGATAAACCCCATCTCACCTTCACACATCCAAGTGGCACTTAAGTAATGGCGTAATAGCAATTTTAGGATCTTACACACAGTTTCCCCCCTCCGTTGCAACCCTACATGCTTTGTTGTCTGGCTGCCCAGTGACCAACTTCAAGAGGAAGACTGGGGAGTTTCCTGGACAATGTTCAGCTAGTGGTCTGGTGGTTAGAGTACGTTGGTGTTAAGCAGAAGCTACATATTCAACTCCCCTCTGGATGAGTGGGGGTAGAATACAGGTCTCGCACACTGTAGATTTCATGGATTTCATAGACATTAGGGATGGAAGGAACCTTGTAGGATCATCGAGTCCAGCCCTCTGCCCCAGGGGCAAGAACTCAGCTAGGGTCAAAGGACCCGGCAAGATAAATATCCAAATGTTTCTTGAAAGTATCCAAAGTATGTGCTTACACCACCTCTTGGGGGAGTCTGTTCGGGGCCTTAGAGGCTCGGACAGTAAAGAAGTTTTTCTTTACGTTGAGCCTAAAATGGTCTTGCAGGAGTTTCTGACCATTGGACCTTGTCATCCCCTGGGGTGCACTGGTGAACAGGTGTTCCCCCAGATCCTGATGCACACCCCTGATGTACTTATAGACTGCCACCAAGTCACCCCCGAGCCTGCGCTTCTCCAGGCTGAAGAGTCTCAGAGCTCACAGCCTCTCTTCATAAGGCCTGTTTTCTTGTCCTTTGATCAGGCTCTCCTCTAGACTCTTTCAAGCTTTTCCACATCCTTCCTAAATTGTGGAGCCCAGAATTGAATAAAGTACTTCAGCTGTGGCCTCACCAAGGCCGAGTACAGTGGAACGATGACATCTTTGGTCTTGCTCAAGAAGCACCAGTAGTTGCAAGCCAGAGTTTTGTTCGCTTTGCCAGCTGCAGTATTGCACTGGTGGCTCATATTCATCTTGAGGTCAATCATGTCCCCCATGTCTCTTTCGGTTGTGGTGCTAGCAACTGTGGCACTCCCAAGTCTCTAAGTGTGATGTGTGTTTTTTTTCCCCAAGGTAGAACAGCTTGCATTTCTCTGTATTGAATGCCATCAGGTTTTCATCAGCCCACCTTGCAAGCCTATCGAGGTCGGCCTGGATCCCCAACCTATCCTCAAGTGTGGACACTCTTCCCCCAAGTTTGGTGTCATCAGCCAAACTTTAGTTTTTTGAAGTAAAATGTGAGAAGGTCCTCCTACACACCCTCCTGAACACAGTTATCCTGCAACTAAAGTTGCAGACACCACACATGTTCCTGGGCCCCTATTTTGCTGGAGCAACTGCACTGTCAGAATGCAGCCTTCTGACCATGCTCAGTAGGGAAACACAGGATACACTGTGCACAAATTTGCACAGTGTATCCTGTGCAAAAAGTGTCCAAAGTGTCCAAAATTGCAGTTATGCTACTATACAAGTTTCATTTGTGTGTGTGACGGTGAAATAGCATTCAGGCC
>JAGPOW010001167.1:603554-658586 GCA_030014935.1 Caiman crocodilus | reverse complement strand
ACACATCAGAGCAGTTGTCTAACACATGCACTGGTGCCCAAAGTGACTAGGGAACTGTTATTCACCAAATCTCAGAACACTAGAACTGAGGGGGCATCCACAGAAATTGCTGGAGACAGGTTTAAAACAAACAAGAAGTTGTTAGAGGCAGCTAGTATAGATTCAAAAAGGGACTAGACAAGTGAGGATGTGAGTTTGGCACTAGACAAAGTGCTAAATCATTGTTTTGGAACAGGTGGGAATTACACCTGCTCATGTCACTATTTGGCTATACATTTATCTCTGCATCAAGATATAGTGGCTGAAGGTTGGGAATTTATCCACAACTGCCACAAAACCTGTTTTGTATTTTAAGATGAATTTGGATGTACTGTACAGTACAGTACATGCTTCACCAGGGCAAATAAGATCCATTGATCTCCTTGGGGACATTCAAATTGACACATGGATGGGATTCTGTCTAAACAGGGGCCTTGTGTGGACAACTTATTCCTGAACTGAAGTGAAGGCTCGAATGCGTCTCTGCCATATTTCTGCAAATATGTCCCCACACCTTTTCTCTAAGCATGGACTTATAAATGCCCGGAGAAACACTCCATCCAGATTTCTACGTAGGACTTTGTAACTAATGGAAGATATTCCATTATACACTTTATACAGAGCCCAGCAGATAGTGAGCCAGGAATCTGGGACTTCTTGTCAACAGTGTGTGGCTATTCATATACTACTGACATGTACAATAAAGCAAATAACAGTGGCCACATCTACAAGGCATTGACTGCGCAGTAGCTCCATACCATGCAGTAGCATAGCATGACAAAACCATGATGCAATGCTACTGCACAGCAGTATTAGGCTACTGAGCAGTAGAGTCACAAAAAAGGTGTTTGTTGGCGCTACTGTGCAGTAACTCAAGTTACTGTACATTCATTTAGTTCTTGTTTATTAGGGCTGTGTGAAGCTTCAGTCCCTGATTTGATTTGACAGAGATTCAGCCTGATTCAGTAACCAAATCTCCAAATCCAAATCGAATCAGAGGACCCTTTACTTTCTCCAGATCAAATCAAACCTGAGAGATTCGGAAAGATTTGGAGATTCAGACAGAGACACAGCTTTAAACGTTTCTTCTACATACCTCAAGGTATCAGGCAGCTTGTGAACGCTGCAATGCTGGGGCACATGGAGTGTCCCACAGGAGTGCAGGGAGCTCCCCAGAGCGTTTGGCAGTAGACCCGGAAGTAGACCAGAAACACTTCTGGTCCACTTCTCATTCTGCTGGGGACCACATGGGGGGTCCCTCTGCAGCTCCCTGCCTTGGCAATTGGTGTCTCCTGGGTCTGGGGAGAGAATCTGGGGTTTCCCTGCAGCCAATCACTGAGCCAGGGAGGCTGGGGAGGGAGCGGGGGGCAGTGTGCTCCCTGGCAGACCCAAAAGTGGACTGGAAATACTTCCAGTCCACTTCTGGGCTCACCACCAAGCACATGGAGGGCCCCCCTGCACTCCTGTGGGACGCTCCATGCACCCCAACATCACAGCGTTCACAAGCTGTGCTGGTACCTTAACGTATGTAGAACAAACTTTTAAATCTGTGTCTATGTCAAAATCACTGATTCTTCAAATCAGCATCAAATCTTTGGATTCAGATTCAACTGAATCGAATCAGGGACAGTGATCTGAATCAACTAATGGAATCACTGTCCATGGTTCAGTCCAAATCCAAATCAAATAAGGCCCACTTTACACACCCTTATTGTTTTTACAAGTACTAAATAAATGTGCAGTAACAACTGTGCAAGTGTGCAGTAGTGTCTTACTTAGATACAACCAGTGAGTCGCATTAGCTGGTCTTAGGTCTTGGTGACCAGATGTTTCCAGTTCTCTTAGACACAACAAAGCAGACCTTTAACTTGCTCAGATTTCTCTGTCCTTCCCAGACCAAAACAGCATTTGGATCTCTGTGCAATTGCATCATGGAGTGATTCCCATGATCCCATGCTGCACTTGCACTGCTTTCCAGACAGCCTGTACCTAGAGAGTGTATTGCTATACAGAAAGAGTATTTGTATGCTTCCCTCTTTGATGGCATTTGGTCAACTCAGAACCACTACTCAAACTTCTGGCCACCTCCATGTTCCTCTCTGGAAGCTTGTTTGTCATTAAGAAACCAAATGGCACTGGTCAGAAGTCTCTGCATTGCTGCATATCACTTTTAAAATATTCTGTAGTATACAGAAAGGTGGATTGGGAGTAGAGAGAAACTGACGAATGACTGGGCTGTCCTATCACTTATAATGTAACTGTAGATCTTTCTCTGAGTGATAATAGATTTGAAAACAGAGCAAATATCCTCCTCTCCAAATCCTGTAAACAGATCCACAAACAACTCAAATTCATTGCTGAGATATAACCAGTTGGGAGACTAGGAGCTCTCTTCTCTGTGTGCTGGACCTTTAAATGTCTAACTTTTCTTTACTCATTTGCTGAAAAAGCAGCTGCTTAGTTCTCAGAGCTCCTACAACCGATTACAAAGAAGATTCACTCTCCCTGGAGGGTTTTGTTGCTATTTACCTTAATTTAAAAGGAAGTTTTAAAACAAGTATTTTTAGACTGAAAGCACATGGCTGTTCTTTGTGTATGAGAAACAGAACAGCTACCATGGAAACAACATGTATTAACTCTTAGCATTGCAAGACAGCCATAACTACAAAAATGACTTCTGTCTCCTCATAAGCTACAATAAGACCAGTCATCTGGTCTTAAGGTAAATAATTTCATTTCAACCTGTTTCAGGGACCAGACTAATGCTGAAGTCAGGAGACTAAGTGTCATATGAAAGCAGCTCAGCAGCAGGGCTTCCTTTAGGAGAGAGAGAGAGAGAGAATTTATGGTCAGAAAATGAAAATGGATTTTGAAAGGGGTTTACTTCACGTGTTATGCAAAAATTACTGGTGCTAAATGGGAACAGAGGCCTCAGCTGGGAGAGGTTTCAGGAAAGATCAGGAAGTTGGCTATGGGTTTGGGAAAGTACTGTAAAGTCTGTGAGGAAGCTATGTCTGAGTTGACATTTGAGTATTTTGTTAAAATCCAGTTCCTAAGATGTGGATGGCTTTATAGTTTCATAGTCAGTAGGGTCGGAAGGGACCTAAGCAGATCATCTAGTCCAACCCCTTGCCATGGGCAAGAAAGCATGCTGGGCTCAAATGACCCCAGCTAGGTGGTTGTCTAGCCTCCTTTTGAAGACCCCCAGGGTAGGCGTGAGCACCACTTCCCTTGGAAGTTGGTTCCAGATCCTAGCCGCCCTGACTGTGAAGTAGCGTCTCCTGATATCTAGCCTGAATCTACTCTCAGTCAACTTATGGCCATTATTCCTTGTTACCCCCAGTAGTGCTCAGGGGAACAGGGGCTCTCCCATTGCTTGCTGGTCCCCCTTGGCAAGTTTATAGGCAGCTACCAGATCCCCTCTCAGCCTTCTTTTGTGGAGGCTGAACAGGATCAGGTCCCATAGCCTCTCATAGGGCCTGCCATGCTGTCTCCTAATCATGCGAGTGGCCCTCCTCTGGACCCTTTCGATGCAGGCCACATCTCTCCCGAAGAATGGCACCCAGAACTGGACACAGTACTCCAACTGTGGCATGACCAATATTGCATAGAGGGGAAGGATCACCTCCTTGGACCTGCTCGTGATGCATCTGTGGATGCATGACAAGGTGCAGTTAGCCTTTCTGACCGCGTCCTCACATTGGCGGCCCATGTTCATACTGGAATCAATAGCGATTCCAAGATCCTTCTCTCCCTCTGTGCCGATGAGAAGGGCATTCTCCAGCCTGTAGGTATGGTGCTGGTTCTTCCTCCCCAGCTGCAACACCTTGCGCTTGTCTGTATTGAAACCCATTCTATTCTCATCCGCCCACCTCTGTAACCTGTCGAGATCTAGTTGTAGCCTGTCGCTCTCTTCTAGCATGCTCACTTCTCTCCACATCTTAGTGTCATCTGCGAACTTGAACAAGGTGCTTTTCACCTCCTCATCCAAATCGCCAATGAAGATATTGAACAGTGCGGGCCCAAGGACTGAGCCCTGGGGAACCCCACTGCCCACATCCCTCCAGGTCAAATATGGCCCGTCCACCACCACTCTCTGGGTGTGGCCCTCCAGCCAGTTTGCAACCCATCTGACTGTAGGCATGGTGTTTGAGGCATCTCAGTGAAAGGAGGGGGGAAAAGGGTCACTGAGACATGAGCTGAAGAGAAAAGAAAACCCCACTGAACACCATTTAAGATTCAGGAAGAAGGGCCAATTACAAAGCCTAAGCTTCGGTGCTGTGGGCACCGATTTAGACAGGAATTGAGTTGTTTTACTGCTTGTGAGCTTTTCAGAGTTAGACATCACAGTGGCAGATAGATGCCTAGCTTCTATCTTCAAGTGAAGTTATTCCAGTTGGGAATAATGCATAAGAAAATATCTAGTGTAGATAGTTTTCCTGCAAGTTTTATGGAAAAGCTGGGTCTCATAAAATCATTTTATCTTCCACAGTTAGTGTCTTGCTTTCCTCAAGCTCATCTGAAGTGGATAAGATCCCACAAATGTAGATAAACAAACCTTTCCCCAGAGATCTTCACTCAAACCTTGAAGCAGGCCTTTGAGCCGTACTGAAGTTTGGCAATATCCTCATCTAATCATACACTGTCTCATGTTCCTGTGCACAAATAGGTTCCTTATGGGACTAGAAACAGAAAAAGCAAAATACCAGTACTAGAGAGAAAGCTATTCACATGCTACTATTACCTTGACTAGAAATCCTGAGTGCAGTAGAACTGAAATTATATACATCTGGGTGATTCACAACCCACATAGTTTGTAGCAATTGTCAAATTAAGGATGAGACTGTAGCAAGTGCTACAGCTCAGGGGTAGTCACGATGCCGCCTTGTGGCTGCTCAGCCCTTGCCAACCTGGCTCCCTTTGGGCGCTCTCCCTTTCACTCACCTTGATGTTAACTTTTAAGGTAAGGGAGGCCCCTGGGCTTCCCACACCTGGTCTTACCCTTATGACTACAGGTACCAGTGATCATTGCTTTAAGGGATCATTACATGGGCTATCTCCTCCCCAATACCCACTTCATACCTCACAGATGACATGCTAACACATGCCCATCCTGGGCTACAGGCTCCTACCCCAATCTTTGCTTCTCCTGGGCTCCTTGGCCATCTCAGTTGCTGTGACCCCCAGTCTTTGGCCTCTCTTTATGGGCCCTGGCCCTGCTCCTAGGTCAGGTGAGACTCCTAAGCTCTTCTGGACCTGCCAGTCTCTAGCTGTGGCCCTGCTTAGCCTTCGGGTCCTCTCTGGGCCCTGGACCAGCGAGACCTTCAGGCTCCCTGGCCTTGCTGATGTCCCAACCTCTATCTGCCCCTCTCCAGGCTACAGGCTGGGGCTGGGGCTGGGGTGGGGACTGGTGCCAGGATCCCCTGCCTGGCCTGCCTTGGGCTGCCCATGGCACTGCTGGGCAGTGGGTGGCACCAGTGATGTTTGCACAAGGCCCTTCAGCCCCACCTCCCGCATCATTTTCCCTTCAATGCATCTCTCTCCAGCTTGGGATCCAGGCAACCCATCCCTGTCTCTGGGTTATGGGGGCAGGGAGAATTTGAGTATGGTGCTACCTCTGTCCAATGGGGCTGTAAGAAGCACTGGGGTAGAAAAGGGACGTTAGGACACAAACTGGGCCACAGTGACCTGTTGGCCAGGATGGGGAAGGGCGAGGGCATGCGTGTGTGGGGTGGTTTAGCAAAATACAAGTTCACCCAGTGTCATATTCCCTAAGTTTGGCTCTGCCCATTTTTGCAAAAAGATAAGGGTTACCCAACCCTGCAAAGTATTGACTTCTGCCATGCCACAGTTCTCAACAACAGAGGTTGATTTTGAGACATTTTATATTCAAGAAATATGTATGTATTTCCAACTTTTGGTTGTTTATATAAGCTAAACTCAATTTTGGGGGGTAAAGCATCCACACCTGAGGACAGAAAGCAATCCAAGCTGCCCTTGGCAGGCTCAGGAAATGGGTGGATGAGAACCTGATGGTGTTTAACACTGAAAAATGCAAGGTTCTCCACCTTGAGAGGAAAAACGCGCAGCATCCTTCTAGGCTCAGCAATGCTATGCTGGCGAGCACTATGGACAAAAAGGACTTGGGGGTTATGATTGACCACAGGATGAACGTGAGCCTTCAATGTGATGGTGAGGCTAGTAAAGCAAGCAAAACCCTGGCTTGCATCCATAGATGCTTCTCAAGCAAATCCCAGGACGTCATTCTTCCATTGCATTCAGCCTTGGTGAGGCTGCAGCTAGAGTACTGCATCCAGTTTTGGGCTCCACAATTCAAAAAGGATGTGGAGAAGCTTGAGAAAGTCCAGAGAAGAGCCACGCAAATGATCAGGGGTAAGGAAAACAGACCTTATGATGAGAGGCTGAGAGCTATGGAGTTCTTCAGCCTGGAAAAGCACAGGCTCGGGGTGATCTGGTGGCTGCCTATAAGTTTATCAGGGGTGCTCATCAGGATCTGGGGGAACATTTGTTCACCAGAGCACCCCATGGGATGACAAGGTCAAACGGTCACAAACTCCTCCATGACTGTTTCAGAACTTCTTTACTGTCCGAACCACCAAGGTCTGGAATAGACTGCCACTGGAGGTGGTTCAAGCACCTACTTTAAACACTTTCAAGAGAAATTTGGATGTTTATCTTGCTGGGATACTGTGACCCCTGCTGACTTCCTGCCCCTCAGGCAGGGGGCTGGACTCGATGATCTTCCAAGGTCCCTTCCAACCCTAATGTCTATGAAATTCTAAGTCTCATAAGATCCATCATGTCCATCACTGCACTTCAGTCTGAACTTCTTCCCTCTTGTTGAATGTACTATTCCTCATTTGCTCTCTCAGTACAACTGACATGGAGAATCTGAAATACAGAAACATACCAACTGCATATCAACAGCTGCATATTTCTGTAGAACACAGATGTAAGATGAGTATGAGATGATATGCTTTAAATATATTTGTTTTCAGGTACATTGTTAAAATGAATGAAGAGTCATACAATTCCAATGTTAATTTCCCATCCTTTTTGAGATAGGGCGGTAAACTGGCTATCATTGGACTATCCTTGTGTCTGAAATCGACTGTACACAAGCAATATAAGCTCTTCTTATCTTTTCAGAAAACTAACAGCATCGCTTTTTCACTGGTCCTAACTCCTCACTGTCCTGAGATCTCTCCTCATTCCTTTTGTTTACACATCTTTAATATAACCGGAAACCTTTGGTCTTGTCCATGCAGAGATGTGATGGGTTAAGGAAGTACAATTTTTAAATGGCTGCAAAGGTCTATGTGAACAGTTAATTTTAGCTAAACTGAAATTAATTAGCAATCAGAAACAAATCAAAGACCCTCCTACAACAAAATTAAAATATCTACATGGGGGAAACCCTCTGCCTACCAGCCATATGTAAAACACTTTGCTGATCCAGATGTTCAGAACTCATCCCATTGAAGAGTTCTGAACATCTGAAACCACTAAATACTCTGCATAGAATAGCAGACTGGAAAGGTAACAAGCTATCAATGGGCACCCAAGAGAGCCAACCTTTCATTTCTGTTTACAAAAAGATTCATGACAAATAGATGGAAGTCTTGTGTGGTAAATCTCAAACTCCATGTACTGGTTTGGAAAGCAATGATATGGGGGAGGAATGTATTATGACTCATCTAGAAGTAGAAATCTGGAGGATGAGTCCATCTCATTCCCTACTAGCAATACATCCATAGGGGTTGTTTTTTTTATAAATTTTGATATTGGGTGGTAAGATTTTTCTTTTTAACTATGACTGTGCAAGGAAAATCTCCAGATTGAATATTGCTGTGTCAATCCAGTGTCAGAGGAGAGAAAGAAAAACTCCTGGTATTAGGCTTCAGCTTATACTTGATTGCAGGTATAAACATTACAGGCTGCATCAGCAAAGCAGCAGAAAGTCAGTCATAAACCTCCCAAGAGGGACTTTACAGGGAAGGCTGACAAGGCAAGTTCAGAGCCAATGTGTTACTCAGAGACATCCTGAGCAGATAAAAATATACAGCAGTATTTATGGAGAAAGACAAAGGGAATGCCAACCCAAAGGAAGGGGGTAGGGGAACATAATAGAAAAATCCCTACTGCCCAGTTGAGGGAGATGATGTGTGTGTGTGTTTAAGCAGGTTAGCCACCTGTGCTGGTTATTGTGACAGTAGGCAGCTCTTCATTCCTGATGCTGAAACTGCCTATAGATGCAAGAGGGGTTGTAGACAATGGCCCATGGGAAACATTACCCAGCCATCACCTTTAATAATCTCTCTTGTTTGAGCAGGTCCTGCCCCCACATAGCCACTAGTAAAACCTGATCCCTTTCATTAATGAACTTCCTACAATTCCTTCTTTCATGCATCTCAAAGCCATTCGCAAGTAAGAATTAAGCCTCAGAACATTGCTGGTAACTGTAAGCACCTTAGAACTTTGTAGGTAACTGTTCCTAGTTTATAGAGAGATACAAATCTTATCAAGAAGTCAAAAGATTTGCCCAGGGTTACATGCAGAGTCTATGGCAAAGACTAGGGCAAGATGTCATAATCACAAGTCTCAATCTCCCTGCTCTAACTGCTAGACCACATACAGCCATGGCTGGAATATGTTACTGATGTTTGCACTTTCGAAAGCCTGCCTGAGCACGATTAAACATCTGGCCTCAAAGTGGGGATTCCTCTTACTCAATTGGCAAAAAATGCTGCTGTAAAGTATAACAGAAAATATTTTGTCTTGCAACAGCTTTCTTATTGGTGATTGTAATAGGGCACCTGATATGGGGCCTGTTACATGAGGGAAAGGAGATATGCCACCCGAAGAAAAAAAAGAGGACTCACCTGCGGCCAGACCACAGCTGGAGAAGCAGGGCAAAATGGAGCCCTGGGAGCATAGGTGTTCCCAATGAAGTTCTGCCCTGGTTTTGGCAGGGTCACACTAGAGAGCAGGGCTGAGGCAGATTGGTTCCTGGGGAAGGAGCTAGAAGGTAAAAGGGATAGGGGAGAGGAAACAGTTTGCTCCTGGGGCCAGGGTCAGATGGAGAGGATGGAGCTGAGACAAGGAGTGAAACTGAAAGAGTGAGCAGAGCAACTCCAGAAACAGGTACGTACCACGGGCCAAGGAGCAGAAGCGACATCTAGGAAGAGCAGATGAGTGACGGTCTGAGTGAGTGCCAAACTGGGAAAGGGCTTCACCTGTGGGACAGAAGACAGGAGAAGCCGGAGTGAGGAGCTGCAGGGAGGTAGGCAAACTACCCAACCCTCTTTATCCAGAAGGAATCCAGGGAAGAGGCCCAGTAATGAACTGTAGAACTATATGCAGCGGTTTAAATTATGAAAGAGTCACCAAAGCCAGGACCCTGAGGATTTAAGGGCCAGCTCTCAAGGTCTGGTTGGCAGCAGGCTGCTGTTTAGTCCTCACTGGGGCTGTGATGAAAACAGCTCAAGTCCAAGGGAGGACAGATGAATGCCTAGGGATAGTCAAGATAGGACAAGAAAGGGACAGGGGGATGCTTGTAACTACAAGACCCTTCAGAAGAAGGGAGAGTGAAGGAGTACCTGGAGTGACAGCCAGAGTCTGGGATGTCACTGGTGTGAGCAGGACAGGGTGAAGGGGAGGCAGGAGCCCTGTGAAGTTTCCATGGTCATTATCCTGAGAAGACCTCGTCAAATTCTGTGTTCTTTCTCAATCTATTTATTTCCCATCAAGGCGTGGCAGCAGAGTAAGAGGAACATCAAGACTAGATGCCTGGAGGTGACCACAATATCTGTGGTACCAATGCAACTTTCACAGTGATGATGAAAGAGCCAGAGGGAACCATCTTGATTTCCGTATTCCATTCTGTGGGTACAGGGCTGGTAGCTGGGAACTGGGGAAAAAAATTACTTAGACACTGAACCAATCTGATCTGAAGTCACTGACACACAAATCAGGTATGACTGAGTTTTAATACATGCAGACAGTCACTTTTCAGAATATACCTACATTTTAAAAGGAATCCTTAGCTACTCACTGAAAAGGTAAGGTGAGAATGGAGGTTGGCTTGTACTAGTTGTATAGGGTGAAATTGGCTAGGGTGTGCAATACACTTTAGATAAGTGTTTCTAAAACTATTTGATCAGACAATAATTATTTTAACCCACTAATATAATGCAAAAGCCCCATGCAATGTTCAGCACCCCCAGATGGGCATGTTATGAAACTGGTACAGTAATAAGGATTCGGTTAGGATGGCAGTTTGACAAGGACTCAGAAAAACCTGTTTGCCTTTCAGCAGAGCAGAGATACTTCAGAGGCTGAGGGAGATGAGAAGAGAAATGAAAGGTAGCAGGTCATATCCCAAGTGCTCATCTATCTAGGAAAAACATTATGAGTATGCATACCCCTGCAATTGCTTTAATTGTATCTGATGATACACTCTGATAATGTAAGGTCAAGCTTCCTATTATGATTTAGGTTTTCCTAAAGTGCCCATTACTAGAGTACCTTAGCACCAAGTAGGCTGTAAATGTAGCCAAGCAAATGGGCTTAGTCACTTTAGTGGATGCAAGATTATGAGGCAATATAGTACTGAGTGAGACACCTTGACATTTTGGGACATACAAGGTAATTTAGAATTAACTCATTGCAGTGAGGAATTGTAGTGGAAAGAAGTATGGATTAGTGCCTAGACTTGGAAACCAGTATAGCTGGAATCTAGAGCTGCTTTCGCCACAGGCTCTAAGGACATGTATACATGTGCTCCAGGGGTGGGGTGGGGAGGGGAAGCTTTAATTAGAGTGTCTCTGAGAGTCAATCTAATTAAAATGCCCAGAACATCTCATATGTCAGTGTCCCTGCACTTAAAAATGGTGACAGGGGTACTTTAACTAAAGCTTGTCAAATGAGCTTTAGGTAAAGCACCCCCACCTCCATTTTTAAGCACAGGGACACTGATACACAAGACACTGGAGTCTGCTGGAGCACAGTAATTACCATGGTCCGGTGGACTCCATTAATCAAGTCTGCTCTGATGTGCTGTAATCACAGCATGTTGACACAGCCTTGCTGCTCGTGTATAGGTGTCCTAAGGTCCCTGGTAGACATTATCCTTAAGACACGATTAACCAGATAATCCCATCTTAAGTAGTAGCCTGGCCCCATGCCCATGCAATGAATAGTGTGATAAAACAGGGAATAAACCACAGTTATTATTTAAAATGAATGTGTAATGTGTGTAATAACTTTGTGACTGGTTCCCATTGCACCCAACTGATTAGGTGATGAGAGCTCCCAGCTTCTGAAGGGCATCAAAGTCAAGGGCTCCAGTGTGCCCCCAAGGCTGGGAGTACCACTTAGCTGATCAATGCTCTCATTCTCTGGGGTGCACTGGAGCCCTTCACTCCAGTGTGCTCCTGAGTCTGGGAGTCCTGGTCAGTTGGTTGGCCTGGCCACACGTTCATTTTAAAGCATGAGAGAAACCAGCCATAAAGTTATTACACATGTTTTGTGTAATAACTTCATGGTTTATTCTCTGATTTATTGTGCTGTGAATTGCATGAACATATGGTTGGGTTGCTGCTTAAGTTGTGTGGCTGGATTACTGCTTAAGACTGGCTCTCCCAGCCTTGGGAGCATAGTAAACCTAAGGGCTCCCATGCACCCACAAATCTGGGAGTGTAGATCAGTGGACTGGTATTCCAAGCTGGGTGCTCCTGGACAATGCAAAGGAGCCTAGGATCATGAACCTGGGCTCCATCTACACCAGCAATAGGGTGTGATTGGGATCTGACCTCCAATTCCATGATTGCCATTCCTGCTATGTATGTGTGGCATGGCAGGTGTGATTGTTGGGACCATGGATCAGATTCATTTCTCCTCTCATTGAACATCTGCCAGGTGCCTATGTGACCTTGAACAGATCACTGAGCCTCTCATTTTATTAGAGTATACAATAGGAATGATAACCTACCTCACAGCTGTTCTGAGATCTAATTCCTTAATGTTAGTAAGACACTTTGAGATCTTACTGAGTGAAGGGCACAACTTTATTACTGTAATCATCTGAGCTACTCAATAGATTTCACCTGTAGTGAAGAAAGACCTTGGGTGAGTATACTGCTAGAAAATTTAATGCTACTATTAAAGAACTATCCTGGGAGTGTGAAACTCACAGAATGAAGTCTAGAGTAGAGAAAGAATTGGGCTCTGGATAAGAACAACTCAGTGCCAACTTTCACGTTACAGGTGCTATGTAACTATGGAGCATCACATATGTTTTGGACAGTATTGCAAGAGTCTTTGTGGTCTTAACTGGTCCCAGATGGCTAGTCAGTCATATCATTAACCTGCCAGTCCCAGGAATGAATAACAGAGCTTGCTCACAAGTCAGGGTCAAGATGTAGGCACATGGGCAGAGCTGAGAGAGCCCAGCTAAGGTTTGACTGCAGGGACCTTTATAGAACAAGATGGGTGCATTAATAAAGCCAGGTTGAAGAAATGTGGACGGCACCTCCCTACAATCTATTTCATTCTCATCAAAGCTAATCAGGCCTTATCTTCATAAGCAACAAATTCACACAAGTTCCAAAATAATGTGTCAACAGAACTGATTCTGCATATGACTGCATAAGATATTTTCCCTGCCCCCTCTCAGTCAAATCCTTGGAGAGGATTTCAGTCCTTGTTTGCCTTCACTGTGGTTTCCTTGAAGTCTCAGCTGTTCGAGGGAAAGTAAATAGGTTTTAAAATTAATTATCAATTAAAATGAGGTTAATCGGCACCAGGCTAGTCATCTATTATCTTTGTAAGTGAGACAGTCCCATCTTCCTGAAAAACCATAGAAGGAACAAGGCCAATAAGACTCAGCAACAAAGCCTGTTCCCTCATGACCCTTGCTATGTTTAGGAAGAGCAGCTAAAATAAGCCCTAATCCTCAGCAACATCAAACAGTGTTAAGAACAGCTATATTTAACCCTTTGCTGTGCTATGAATATGCAGTCTGGACAGCAGGATTCATATATTGCCCTATACAGTAAATTATTATGCTAGCTTTAACAAATTAAACTGGTGGAATTTTACTGCTCTACTAAACAAGGAGTTAACTACTCCAGGAATGCTAACTACTGTTCAAAATATTTTATTACTTATAGTAGATTCATGTACTCTAGGTCTGTTTCTTTGTTTGGGGGAGAGGGAGGGACACAGATTGAGATTGCCTCAAAAATACAGCTGAAAGCATTTCAGTTAGCTACAGTTCTTCCCTTATATGAATTCCCTGCCCCATACCTTTGTCAATTGTTTGTCTAGTAAAGAAATTTCCCAATAGAAACCAGTAGGATTGCATTAGCAAGATGCCAGAAACTTTGAGATCCATACCTAACTTGCATACATTACCTACAATATTAAACAAAAAGTAGATTAATGAAAAGCTTAGAATATTTGTTTGCCTTATGTTCATTGTTATATTGTTTTTACTGGTGACACATGCAGTCTATGACAACCAACACCCAAGATAGTCTCTGTCCTAATTTAGAGCAATACCAGGTATGGACTTTGACCTAAAAAAAAAATATTCACCTATATAGTTAAGAGAAGTCTTCTGAGCAGTCATTTAAGTAATGTCTGTTTCCTTATCTGTAAAAAAGGAAAAATGCTTCCACTATCATGGAAACTGTGAGGCATACAATTCTTTGAGATCATTAGAAAGCAGGTGTTGAAGAATGCAAAGTTTATAGGGTGTGATCCGAATGCTACGGATATCAATAGAATGACACCTGTTGATTTCAAATGGCTTTTTGTCAGGCTCCTCACAGATGAGAGGATGTCTGTGGACGTAGAACAGGAAGCTTCACATAGCCCCTGGACTGCACGGGGAAACATCTCTCTCATCCTCTAAGGCCATGTCTATACTGACTCAAGGGTAAGCCTAGGACTGCCATTTAGTGCATCTACTCAAGATGTCGTAATGTGCAGTGGTCTATTTTACTGCACATTAGTGCAACATAGCAAAAACCATGCAAGTGAGCTAATGCACAGTAGAATAAGTTTACTATGCAATAAGCATCACAAAAACCCCTTCACCTTTGCTACTGTGCAGTAGCATGGACTAATGTACCTGTCTGCAGTACCTCATATTAGAGGTACTAAATTTAATGCACAATACCAAAGGTGCATTAATGAATGTGCAGACATGCCCACTGAGGCTTATTTTCTGGGGCTTATTTCTTGGGGTCATTCTGGATTGAGGAGGGAGGCAGGATGGACATGTCCTTGGCCTTTTCTTGAAAACTTAGTACTTGTTATAATGAGGAAAAGAGAGATTTTCAAAAGCACAAATGATAGTTATCAATTCCTGCTGATGCTAATGAAAATGGGGCATCTTACTCTCTTATGTGCCTTTAATACCTCCTTGGACTCAATATTGGACGTCAGAAAAACTCTAAAACAAGAGTTCAGGAGCTGCAGTGCGTGGGTAGAGGAGACTGGTATATGCTAAACCTGATTATCTTCTACTGCTCTTCATTGCTTTCTAATCCAGGAAGCAGAATAAAATAGCCATGGCCCCCATCTTTAGCATCCCTTTGGCCTCTCTTTCCAGCAATTCTTTCCATCCCCATTTTAAAAGATCTATTAGTAGAGACAGTGTGTGCATGCACTAGACTTTCTTTCAAAATAATTATTAAAAAAGGAAAAAAGACACAAGAACAATTTGTTCCAATCTGCTACTGCAAGTCGTTAGAGAAAGGCTCAGCTGTCACTGCCCTAATGGGCTTTATGCAAAAAGCTTCCTGCCAAGAACTGACATGTATTGCTGAGCCCTCCCCTTTGCTGAAGCTGGGAATGGGACTTGAAATAAATGGGGTTAATCTATATGATCCAGAGAATGGCATACCAGAGGACTCATAAAAGCAATAGAGTGCAAGATTGAAAAACCTTAATGCTCAGCTATGCACAAGGTGAATCTGGCCCTTACTAGTGATTAGGAGATACTATGGAGAAGCCTTGAGGGGCAGAGTTTAATGAGTCATGAAGTGTGTACACAATGGATATGGAATCAATTAACAGGATCAGAAGGCAGTGAGCTCTCTGGATTCCTCTTACACAGTGCCTTTACTCTGAGGAAAGGAGGCAGACAGAAAAAGACAATGAGTTTGTGGTTGTGGAGAGGAAGGCCATATCAGGACCAAAGTTCAAACTCAGTTAAAACCACGGGGAAAAGTCAGTTTGGTAGCTTTGATCTGCCTGTACTAGATCCATCTTAGGTGCCATATGGCCGTCCATCATGCAGTATCTGGCTGCCTGGCATATTGCAAAACCACTCTGCAATTTGGTCAGATTAGTTTAAATGACAATCTCTTTTCAAGAGAAATCCTGGCATCCAGTAATGAAGGTATTACAGAATAGGACTGAGCTGTATTATGAGAGTTGGAGACAGGGAGGAGGGGAAAGAGAGTCTGTAGTAAGATAACAAGAGGATAATATAGTGCTCAAGATTTGAACAGAGGTGAGGGTGAGGTACCATAGACAAATTGTGTTGGATGGAAATTTGTACAGTGCTCGCTTATAGCAGTTATGTTAATTCTCTCTCAGAACCCCAGACTTGCCACTTCAAAATTAAAAGGAAGAGGCATATCTCTTGAACAATTTGATTTGCTCTGAGATCTCAACCATCTAAGGCAGGAGCTGGAAGGCAGATGTGTATACCTGGAATGCCAATGTGACTTGAATTTCTGTATCCATTTATTGTCTCAACAAGTAGATTTGTAAAATGAAGCAGCAGAGAGGATGGGGGAGGGGGAGACAGCATTGTGGCTGTCCAATCTTCATTTTTTTTAATATTCTATTTAGATCTGTATACTGTGTGCACGTCTGACAGCCATAATACTGTAAGCATAATCTTAAATTCAACCACTACAGTTGTGTACCAGGGGAGGCTGCTCCTTGACTTCCAAATTCAAGATTTTTGAGCATGGGTATGAGTTTATAAGAGAAAAGGCAGAAGCAAGGTTAATCCTTATTTATGTGGGATGATAATGCCTCAGTGTAAGGCAGAGGCAGGAAACATTTTGTCTGGAGGGCCACTTAATGAGTTTTGGTGGGTTGTCAAGGGTATCCCTGCCCCTTGACAAGCACCCTGCCCCCTGGTCACCATCTTGGGTCCAGAAGTCAAAAAAAAAAAAAAAAGTTATATACTAAAAATCAAACATCCGCAGTAATATATTTTTTTAAATTTTGTCCTGATCTGTGTGTCTTTGTGTTGTGTATATAGAGGTGATTGCATAACAGCTCAAAATGAAGTCTAACTCTTGTGTACTGGAGGGGGTATGGAGGGGTGGGGGAGTAGGAGAGGGTTGGTCTGGGGTGTTGGGGAGGATGTGGATGTGTATGTATGTGGGGTGTGGGGGAGGGTGTGGGAGTATGTGTGGATGGGTGGGTATGGGGGGTTTGTGGGTGTGTGTGGATGGGTGTGGTGTGTATGGGGCACTGTGGGGTGTGTGGTGGGGGACAGTGGCTGCGGGTGTTTGTTTGGGTGTGTGTGTGGTGGGCTGTGTGCACATAGCAGTTGGTGGGGCTTCCTGCAGAGGCACATGGGGGGGCTGTGTGGGGGAGGGAGAGGGTGGAGGCAGTGTTTGTGGGGTGTGCGAGTATGTGTAGAGGAGGGTGTGGTTGTGGGGTTTGTGGGGGAGGATACATGAGTATGGTAGGGTGTGCACGGGAGCCCCCTAAGAAGACCCCCTTAAGCTGGTCAGCACCCCATCAGCTGCCTGGGCTGCCTAGAAAGGCAGTCCTGCCGCAGAGCTGCCCCTGCCCTGCTGTGCACCCAGGACGGGGCAGGAAACACCACAGCCAGCTGCTGCCTAGGCCAGGTGGGACAAAAGGTCCCGCCATGGGCAGACAAAGCCCCTCCATATTTGACCCATCCCTGATGTAAGGCCTTTGCTACATTAAAAAATAGTACTACTGTAGCTCCATGTTGCAGGGCAGTAGGGTGCCTGCTCCTCTAAGAGCAGAAACTGCCGAGGGAGAGAGCCCGAAGAGCCAGACAGAAGCCCAGGTTCAGGTTACCATGGCAATGGGCTAATGAGCAAATTAGCCTGCACCTGCACCTGGTCAGCAGCCCAGAAGAGGCAGGGCCCTGGGCATATATAATCCCCAAGGCTGGCACTAGAAGGGAAGTTCTCTGTCAGCAGCCAAGAGGGAAGTTGTTCCCAGAGAAGAAACTCACCGGAGAGGCTTGGCTGCCTGGTCTACTCTGGGTAGGATTAAGGGGCTCCAGGAGCTCACCAGAGACCCTGGCTCATAAGGCACTTAGTACTGAGAGCAGTTTCATGTTTTAAAAGGACGGAGCACACTCTGAACCACTTGTATTATGTTATAGCCCAGCAGCTCAGATTTTTAGTTGCTGTTTTACTGGTGGATTGGGCTAAGGCTATTGGGGAAGGAGGAGGCCTCATTGGGGGTCCCACGATAGCATGGGGACCCCAGCACCAGCATGGAGCGCTGAGAAAGAGATGGGGCTGCAGAGAGCCCAGTGAGGACCGAAAGCCAAGCTAAATTAAAGCCTTGGAGGGACAATGAGTAGTGAATGCCATCTGAGAAGCTTGGAGTGTGGTAAAGGGATGGTTTTGGAGCCACGTATCTAGCCCATAAGGCTGAAGGTGTCCCATGAGTTATCCATTTTGAAATGGGATGCCAAAGTGGTCTAAGAACCTACAGACTTGAGTGGGGTCCAGCAAGACCGTGTCCACAATGCCAACTCAAGGGCAGCCTCCTGATTTACTAAAATGACCAGAAAGATGTGGCGGGTGAGAGAGAGGGTGCCTGTTGGGCAGTATTAGCACAGTCAAGGAGCCCTAGCAGTATCACAGCCATCCCTGAGGACCCCATCCTGTGACACTCCAGTAGAGTTGACCGGGCATAACTTTCCTAATGTGGAGACAGTTTTACTTGTATAAAGGTGCTTTATATGAGCAAATGGGAAAGGAATTCTTTATATCTACTTCTTTATGGGAAAGGAAATACAACATACCAGTATAAAACACCTTTTATACTACTCTAATTGAATCAGCAACAGAGGTCATACTACTTTGAATAGTTCAGCAGAAAAATTACAGCCCTAACCAAAGAGTTAAGTTCCTGTATAAGCTGCATGTAGATAAAGGAATAGAAATGGAGCTTAGATTCTTGGACTGACCATCCCTTTTAGGTCAATTTATTCATTGTTCTCCAGAGCTGTAATGAGGTATGTGGTGCCCTCTAGTGTCATAATCTTCTGAAATGCATCACTGTCTGGTACTTGATTTTTTTCAGTTCTTTGGGGGGCACTTTCTAACAGCACTTGCATAAACCAGCTGTAAGTCAGGCACTTGAGGTTAAAACTGTCAGCTATAATATCCCCACTACAGCCTGCTCCGTCTTGGGGAAGGAAAAAGAAGATTTCTTCTAGTTTGCTCTTGAAAGAATCCTATTACTCCGGTGGCTGCTGCAAAAAGTGTTGGCGGGTTATACAAAGAGCCTTATGCAGCCCTTCTCAGTCAGAACGACTGCTGCTGTAATGTAACACCAATAAGGGGAAGAGTACCACAGATGGCTTAGATTCTGGCTGGTTAATGATTGGCCCTGAGGGCTGTGAAAGGAAGTCTTGTGGGGATAGTGTTTTTGTATGCTGGAAACTAATGATGAGAGGTGTGAAAATGGGGTGAAATTGGGTGTCACCAGCAATGGTGCAGAGAGAATCAGAAGCAAGGAGGAAACAGCTATGTGAGGGCAATTACTCTCCATCTAGATTGACAGTGGTCATTGAAACCAAGCTCTCTAGCTCAAATTACAGGTATTTAGGGTACCTTACATGTGCTCTGATGTATTCTAATTAGGACGCATCAGAACAGACTCCATTAATTGATACTGAACTGCATTCTAGTAGGTGATGCTAAAGCATTCCAAAGTGTCATGTGTATAAACCTCCATAGGCTTAAAAATGGCCTCTGGGGCACTAGAACTAAAGCTTGCCAAATGAGCTTTAGTTAAAGCATTTTATAGCCATGGGAGATCAATACATGTGATGCTGAGGTGTTTTAATTAGAACAGTTCTCCAAAAACTGATTTAATTAAAAGGCTTTCCCCTCACCTCCAAGCAGGTGTATAGGCAGCCATAATCCTTAAACTTGGGTTACCCCACGTTATAGTTCCCATTTGTTGCCATGCCTATAAGTCCTATTAGTGGGGGATGATAGGTACACATTGAAGGGCTTTAGAACAGCAGATCTACAAAGCTGAACACAGAACATGGTTCCTTGCAGGACCCCTGACCTCATGACCTGGATGGTATTCATTAAGGATCACAAGGCAACCTTTTGTAAGGGTAAAAGCATTAACTCTCGTGGTCTTGGTCAGTATGATGTTATATGTCCTAAATGGTTATGTAGGTACTCTGAGCAAATAAATGGAATGTTCATTCCACCCAATGGAGGATTTAAGTGCTCTATTTATCCAAAAGTATAGGTTATTCTCATTATAATTAGTTGATACCTGCACAGTTCCACTAATGAGTAATGCCCCGTTTCTCCACCAGACTTGCAGGCAGGGGTTCCTATTGCCTTCTCCTTGGCAACAGGAGCAGCATCACTGTGCACAGACATGCTTCAGTCACACAGATAGCTTCCCTAAAATGTGTAAATACACAATGTGCATGCAATAGCTAATACACGCCTACCTGGATGACTATGTAACCTGGGTGGTACTCCAAGAGGTATCCCCTCTCCAATTGAAGGAATCAAAGCAGGTACACAAGCGCTGTGGGAGGTGTAGGGACTCTCCTCCCCCTATAGGGCAGAGCCAGACCAGAAATGGGGCCTTAACCATATACCTTTTAATGAAAGAACAGTACTGGGAACATAACAGGCATAAGCCAGGGGGCACTAGAAAGCCCCGAGGGGGCGGATTCAACAAGGTTAGACAGTTACAATCATTGACAAAAGACAGGGTTAACAAAATATAAAAACACAGACAGGAGAACAAACAATACTGGTGAGTGAAATATAAAAGGCACAAAAAGTCAAATAACAAGAACTATAGGGTCTAGGTACCTGGAAAAGGGAAGACACAGTAAGTCCTTTCCTCTGCAACAAGGATTTCTCTCTGTTACTTCATTCACCCCAGCTAGGTCTTGAACTAAGAGCTCCCACATGGTAGGCAGAAATGTTACACCACAGTCACCAGTGCTGGTGCTACCCCAAGCTGCTAGGGTACTCCTTCCAGGAGCCCTAGCCTTGCATTGACCTACCAGGTCTCTTAATGGAGGAGCTGGAAGCAGAGCTGGGAACCTCTTGGGTCACTGCTCAGATTTTTGCTGGAGCTGGGGAGCCTCTCCTGCTGGCCACATGCCATGCTGCTGAGAGTCCAACTGCTGCCTGCAGGTCCAACTCTTTCAGGTGCTTTTGGGGCAACTGCTCCCACCTCACTGGCCTAACTCTTGCCAGCTCTTTGAAACTCCTTCCTTATGGCCCCTTGCTGGTATCCCCTGAGTCAGCCACTCTGTCCCTTTTATCACCCTCCAGGTGATACATGGGGCCAATCAGGGGACACAGAAGGTGAGTCTCTAGGGCCTGATTGGTGAGTAAAGGGAATCCCAAGTCCTCCAATCATCTTTTGCCCCCTCAAAACTCCTGGGCCAAATCATTCCCAGATTGGTGAGGAAAGGGAACCCCAAGTCCTCCAATCATCTTTTGGCCTTTCAAAACTCCTGGGATAAGTCACTGCCAGCCAACCCATCACAACTACAAAAGCTATCTCTAAATGATTCTGGCTTCTACATAGTGTGACAAACTGATTTGGAAAGCTGGAACTTCACTGAATGGCCAGCATTTCTTTACATCTTCCAATAGTAGCACTGGCTGTGAGGGAGTGAAGCAGGGGTGAAAAGAAAAATCCTTTGAGTGGCAAAATACCTTTAGCTTGGTTGCATCTTTTGTATCTGCTGGAACCTTCATGGTTCAGAACTTGTCCTAGCAATTACTGCTTGACATAAAAATTCTTTGGGGGCAGTTTATCCCATAGGTGTCTACTGCAGAGTTTTTGTACTTCCCTTAAAGCACTGATAGGCTGCCAAACTAAATTTACCACTAGCCTGATGCAGAAGGTGATCTCTGCATTCGCACTAGAATCCCTTCTGCAAAACCCTAATTTCAGATTCTCCAGTTGTTTAAGTTGGTCACGTTACTCTTACCGACTTTTACATATTGACAGCTAAAATCACATATTGTTTTTAACATTCTTTATTAGAATAGCATGCTTTTTAGCTCTTCCATAATAAGAGGGTTGCATTGTAGTGTGCTGTCAGTCTCTCTCACCTGACAGCTCGAGGAATAGTACAATATTGAGGAACAAGAATGAGATCTATGGAAGAAACATAGACATTACCTATGAATCCACTGCAACTAGACTTCATTCAAGCTTTCATTAGACATGTATAGCCATTCTGGGTAGAAAGATCTGAGTGAAGGATGAGACTATGAAATGTTTTTCTCATGTTGGAGCACAAGGTACACTTCTGAAAATTCTCATTTCTGAAATTCTCACAGCAGAATTAAATCAATGTATTGCTTTCTTTTTGAGTGTACAAGCAGATTGAAACTCTGAAAGGCTGGAATTCCCCCACTAATTTAATTATTGTGCTAAATGTAAAAACCTGACATTTTAATGCTAACTCTTTAACGGTCATGGGTGGCAGAAGAGTGTGGAACTAGAAATTACTGCAGGAAAAAATATACAAAGGGAAGAAATGGGATATGAAAATAGTGGGGGGGAGAGAGAAGCAAGGAGAGATGTTGAAGAAATAAGAATACAGGGCACAGATAGCAGTAGTTTTGAAAGTGAAGCAAACTTTCCCACCACATGAATCTGAACACAAGTATAACAATAATAGTTAACAATAATAGTTACGATAAAGATTTGTACCTGGGATTTTTAAGCTACTTTCTATATTCAAATACTCTGTCTCTAAAGAGATGTGTATACTCAATTCCCATTAGAAACTGGACGTTCAAAACATTTAACCAGCTTTGAAAGTCTCACACTAAAAATGTAGTTACTACATAAATACTGTATTCTGCCCTTGATGTTTGTTCAAGTCCCCTGTTAATAGCAGTGGAAAGTCTGAAGGGAACTGAAATTACCATGTGTATATATACAAACTGGCCCACAAACTATAATTAAAAGCAATATTTGGTCCTCCTCATCGGCATTTCAACCTTCTAACATTGTTTATCACTATATTTTATTTTGTTGCTCTTTTAACATAATGATAATTGTGAATAGCTTGATATGGATCCAATTAGAAAGAGAAATCAGTTGACTTTAATAAACAAACAAATTCCTTCCCTTCTAATGTCCTCCCCTTCAAAGAAAAGGGGTGCAAAACAGGTCTTTCAAGAAGCATTATTCACAAGCCACAACTAAGTGCTCGCTTAGGCCCCCATCTACACGTTGCGAACTGGGCCGTATTCGATTTGGATTTGGATTCGTCCTGAATCGGAGACAGTGATTCAATTCTTTGATTTGGATCACTGTCCTGATTTGATTAGTCTGAATTCAAAGCTGAAGATATGATGCTGATTCAGAGAATCAGCGATTTGACCATAGACACAGCTTTAAATGTATTTTCTTCATACCTTGAGGCTCGTGAATGCTGAGATGATGGGGTGTGGGGTGGATGAAGCGTCCCATGGCAGCACAGGGAGCTCCCCATGTGCTCAGCGGTGGACCCCCCCATTCCCCTCCAGCTCAGCAATCGGCCATGGGGGGACCCTGGGTGCCCCCCCCCCCCCCCCAAGCCAGGAGACACCATTTGCTGAGCCGGCAGCTGGGAGGGTCGTTCCCCGCAAGCTCCCCAGCAAACTTGGAAGTGGGCTGGAAGTGCTTCTGGTCCACTTCCAGGTCCACCACTGAGTGCGCTGAGGACCACCCCCCACACCTGCGCTCCCATGGGATGCTTCATCCACCCCACCATCGCAGCGTTCAGGGGCCACTTAATACCGTGAGGTATGTAAAAATCACATTTAAAGCTGTGTCTATGTCCTAAGCATTGAATCTCTCTGAATCAAATTGGAGGGTTCCAATTTGATCCAGGGAGATTAAAGAGTCTCTTGATTTGTTTCAGATTCAGAGATTAGGCCACTGAATCGGCCCGAATCTCTGCCAAATAGAGTCAGTGACAGAACCATCGCACAGCACTATTAACAAGCTAATCGC
Source organism: Caiman crocodilus (assembly GCA_030014935.1). Taxonomy (NCBI): domain Eukaryota; kingdom Metazoa; phylum Chordata; order Crocodylia; family Alligatoridae; genus Caiman; species Caiman crocodilus. Next base: position 635,255 of record JAGPOW010001167.1, on the reverse strand, counting down.
ATCTTAAGTTGCAACCCAGGCGCACATTCAATCAATTAATTGATAAAACAAGGAATAAGCCACAACATTATTCCACAAAAAATGTTTACTAAAACTTTGTGGCTTGTTCTTATCATGCCATTAATTGAATGTGTGGCCAAGTGCTCCGGTGGCTAGAAGCTCCATCAGCTAATGGGGTTCCCAGCCATTAGAGTGCACCAGAGGCTGCCACAGCTTTGAGTCCTGAAGCTGATGGCACTTACAGCAGTGGACTCTCAGCCATGGCAGCGCATGGGGCACTCCCATAGCTGTGAGCTCTGTCAGCTGTGAGCTCTCAGCCACAGGAGTTTGCTACTTGTCAGTGCAGGAGCAGCCTGAGACTGTGATTCCCAGCTTCCCCTGCACTGGCAATAAGGCATGATTGGATCTGATGATGGATCCAGTCATGCCTCCTGCTATGCAGATCCTATCACACCGTAACCTGAATATCTAGAAGGAGCCTTAGACCAAGTTCAAAGCTTATGAAAAACTATGTTAATCAAAAACATACTTAGGATTTAACTATACATAAAGTTGAACTGAAATAAGTAAGTGAGCTTTAAGATACTTTTATTCCAAAGGATGTGTGTTGGCACATAGACTTGTATTGAAATAAATAGGGGTGGGAATTAATGAAGACTTAGTTATTTTAGTTCTACTTTGTGTGTAGTTCTACTTTGTTACTTTGGGATCTCCAGTAGAAGAAGCAAACGAACCTTACTTCCAAAGAAGGTAGCCAACAAATATTGAGATGTGCTCAGGATCCTACTATGCAAGATCTAAAATCCATCAGGCAGAATCACTTACCTCATACAAATAATAACAGGAAAAACTCAGTGACATTCATCATTTTCTTTTAAAATGTCAAATGAAGAATGCAAGACTGATAGCCTAGCAACGTTGTTGCTGCTGTCTGTCAGCAACTCATTTAATCAATGGAGACATTTATTCTAATAATGTCTTGGACTCCATTTAATTTCCATTACATCATCTTTTTTTCTTAGTAAAACTGCATACTGCTCAGGTTTACAAATAAATGCTTTCCAATTAATCTCTCCTTTTCCATCTTCCTTTTTTCTCCTACCATTTATACTTTTAATTTCATGCAATCTAATGTATTCTTTGGGTAAGACTTTAAAAACTAAAGTATCTACATAAATATTGAAATTTGTCCTGGTCCCCTGGTTACAATTTTGCCCACACTTACTATTCAGAATATTATACTTGCCTTATCACCTTTCTTCCCCGCCCCCTGCTCCGCGCCCCCCCCCCATAGCTGCATTTCAATTACTGTGAATTATTACTATTTCTGATGTGTTCCATTCTTCCTGTCTCAGGTCTTTGGTCTTTCTCTCTACCATTTATTCACCTTCCTACTCTAACACAAATACTCCAGGAAACTACATTGGAAACCAAGAAGAAAAATAATTCCAGACTACAAAAGTTAAATGACAATAATTTATTTGGTGTATTGCTCACTCAAGCTTAGTAGCTCCTATGAAAGCAAATACAACAATACTCTTTACTATTTAAAGTATGGGATGTAATATCTTTCAGAAGACTGGCAGCAGATCATTGCTTGTAGCCTAATAGCTCTTCCTGAAGGATTATCAGCCTTCTCCACTACTTACTCTCTATGAAATGAATTTGAAGAAAGGGATGTACAAAAGCAATCTTCCTTAGGTGAATGATAGTGTCGTCTGATACACAAAGGTGAATGATATTATCTTCTGATACACAAATACAACCTAAAATAGAAAACTAAATACAGATGAAGTGTGCTCAGAAAAAATAGAGAGGAGAGAAGGAATAAAAAAAGTAAACACCAAATTGGAAACAACCAGGAATATTTCTTCATTGAAAAACAACTCTTGTGACTGATTACTTTAAGACTTTATAGCCATTCTGATCCTATCCCTGATTTAAATGTTTGTAATTTCATCTGGAAAAACTGAATTATGATTCTGATCTCCATATTCTTTAGTTCTTTTTTTAGATACCAATTTTCCTTTGTGTTTAGTTCAGTAATTAATGTGCCAATTATCTCTCATTTTATAGGTACTGATAAAATGGATTCTGCTTTAGCTGTTACATTCCCACTTACTAGAGGAGCCTAGATACAAACACAAGTGGATACTGTTGTATTAGGAGTTTGAAACGGTACCTGTGTTTAGAGCCCCAGAAACTGTTGCTGTTCTGTGGTGGTGAAGTTTTCAGTTTAGAAAACCCTGGAATTTTTTTCCTTTGAATTCATAAAAAGGAGGCCTTTTGTGAAGGAACTCTGAATTGGGGGGGGGGGTGTTTGTGGGGGCTGCTGATCTTTGGCTTTTCAACACACAGTCAGTATCCTGTGGTTGACTTCCTATATAATTGCCTGGGTTTTCAGTCTGTTACATACTTTTTACTTAGGTGCTACACTTAAGTTGTTCCCTGACTCTTATCTCTGACCAAATGAGTGGTGCAGAGCCAGTCCACAGGCTTGATTGGGCTCCATGCCACCCCCATGCATCGGGATCAGGTCCTGTATCACCTCCACGCAGACCCTGCCTGGCCCCTGCACAGTTGTAATCCAGCTCCAAGGGCCCTGCCCTTGGAGAGATCAGGCTCCAAGGCCTCACACTGCCCCTGTCCCACCAGGATCCGCCTCTGGGACCTTGTACTGCCCTTGACTGAGGGGGATTGGGCCTGGGGGCTCTGCCCTGCCCCTGCCCAGTCAAGATTGGGCTCTGGGGACTCTGTGCTGCCTCTGTCTAGCCCCCATGCTTTGGGATTGGATACTGCACTGCCCTATGTGCCTGTGTGCAGCGCCCTGCAGGCTGCATGATGTGGTGCTAGGAGCCAAATCTGGACTGTGAGCTGGGGGTTGAGCATCCCTGTTTTAAAACATTCAATCACAGTACAGATTCATAGAATTTAAGATTAGGAGGGACCACCAGATCAATTCATCTGAACTTCTGTATAATAAAGGCCATTACATCTCACAGCTACCTCTGTACTAAGCCCAAGATTTTCTGTTTGACTAAAGCCCTCCAAGTGGCATCCACAACCAGCCACAAACACAAAGGCATCCTCTTGGAAAATCTTCTGAGAGGTATCCAGTCCTGATTTGAAGTAGTGGGTTGCCAAAAATGGAGTTTAAGAGGTTGATTTGAATACATCTCATTTGATGGATGCTTGCAATGACTGCCATCACGTGTATTTTTAAAGTTGTGCCCCATTCTGCCTTATGAGTCTGGTTAGACTTGATAAAAGGCATTTGAGGGAGACAGTGCCTCTTTTCTCCCAAGTTTTGGCAGTTTTTCATTTTGAGTAGTCTTTTTTTTTTAAAAGATGGACCCTGGCTTCCCACTAAAATGTTTGGTTTTTAAATTCATTACCATACAGCAGTCAGTTCAGAGGAAAGAAAGGTGAAATTATCAATCATTAAAAATGATTTTTTTGCTTGTTGGATAATTTTTATTTTTGAATATTTTCATAGCAAGCAGCTTGCTCCTTGCTCTGTTTCCCCAAACTTAGATCCACCCCTATTCTTCCTACAAATGCTGTCTGAACTACCACAGTTTTTCTGCCTTCTGGTTCTTCAGAAGTTCAGCCTGGTTTATAAGATCTGAAGTAGGATTGATAATGGACTTTGTACAGCATTTTATTCTTCCTAACAAGTTCTTAGTATTAGAAACAAGAAGCATGCATGTCTTTTTTTTGAATGGATGAAGCTTCCTGCAGCTCAAATGTACAGGAGCAGACATGACCAGATACCTTGCCATATATACTCTGCCATATAGCCGCATTTACACTTTGAATAGCTTATGAAGAAAACATTTAAGGATAGTTTAATGTCATTGTCAATAAGATCTTTGGTAGTTTTTTTGTCTTCTCAGTGTTTTATAAGCCCTGGGAAACGCTTTGTTTTTTACAGCCTGCAAGTGTCTTTGAAGGCAGGAAAGACTTTCAGGTAAGAAGCACATTACTGATGCTGGGTGAACTGTATTGTTCTGGAAAAAAAAAAACCCTTTTAAATGCCAGACCAGGAGTTGGAACAAGCCCAAGCTTTTTGCAGCAGACACTGTAAATGGCTTTTGGAGTTTTGATAGTGCTGCATAGATATTCAGACAGTATAGACACATTCAATAAAAAGTGGAGCGCGCTTACATTCAAGAGGTTTACGGTAACAGGGGACACTGGATTAACTACTATAAGGTGGTGTGCAGATGGCCACTGTTATGTGCATGTCAGTTAAGGTTTAGTAACTCGACTGTCCAGTTTGCAAGGCTCATACTCCCAAAGATGCCCATCTTTCTCTGGCTATTAGCAACCATGTAACTTATTGGCTGTGTATTTCTGGAGGAAGCCTTTAAAAATAAGTGAAGTTCCAGACACTTTGCAAAGAGAATAGGGATCTATGTATCTCCAGCTGTGCTAAAGGTAATGCAAACTACAAGCACTAATTGATAATGAATAAAATTCTCTCTCTCAACAAAAATATGTTACATTTCATGCTAGCAAGACGTTCTTCTCTGAGACTGCAAGTCAGATAGCCGTAGACTGCCAGTTGGTGTGAAATGTGTGGCTGCTCTCTGCCATCAGCAGTAGCCTGAGTAATGATATCTACAGCTGTGAACTGATCTGGGCTCTTCCCCAGAACCAATAAGGCTATGGTTGTGGGTTCTTTCTCACCTCATATCTGAGTCCTTGGCTGGCTATGAATAACCCAACCACTTCAGAAAAAGATCAACAGGAAGGTTTCAAGCCTAGTGACTTCAGCCATTTCCAAGACTGACATTTTTTTAATGAAAACTCTTTGCATTTAACACTTCTATGTCTCCTTACCAATGAGTGACTCACCAAGCTATGAACCTGCCACAGCTGGTAGCTCTTCCTTTCAGGAAGAGTAGTGTTTTTCTTGCATGGCCTCTGTTTTCCTCACTCTCAATCTTGTAGAATGCGCCATGCAGTAGTTGGATCATAAGGCTGTGCAAAACAGCTGTGCTTCGCTTCGATTTGGTTTCAGATTCAGCCATGTTGGAGGACAGTCATTCATTCAGGATCACTGTCCTGATTCATTTCGGCTGAATCTCCTCTGAATCTGTTTTGAACAGCTGCAAGCTTCACACAGACCTACTGCCCAGCCAGACAGGGCTTGGGGCTGTGGGCTGCAGTGCCCCAGTGGGGAGCAGGACGGGGCTGTGATTGGCTTGTCTGAGGGAGAGGGAGGGCCTCTGCCCTCCATGCAGGCGAGGAGACCCCGGCACAGATCTCTGTTCCCTGTCGCGGGGTAGGGAAGCAGCGCAAAGCGGTGAGCAAGCCTCCTGGTCCCTGCCCCATGATTTGGCTCTGCAGGGAGCCTAGCTCCATGCTGGGGAGTCTCCTCACTGCCACTGCCCACCCCATGCTGCCCTGGCAATGTGGAGCAAGCAGCAGCAGTGAGGAGAACCCAGCATGGATCTCTGCTCCCTGCGGACCCAGGCTGCGCAACAGGAACCAGCACTGCCCTGCCACACGGCCTGCACTGCAGGGAGCAGAGATCCACATTGCGGGTCTCCTCACTGCTGCCGCCCACCCTGTGCAGCCCCTGATCTCTGCTCCCTGTAGAACCAGCTTGCGCAGCAGGGACCAGCACTGCTCTGCCACATGACCTGTCTCCTTGCTGCCACTTCCCTCCCTGTGCAGCCCCATGTCACTGGGGTAGTATAGGGCAGGCAGTGGTAGCAAGGAGACCCCTGGCGTGGATCTCTGTTCCCTGTGGAGCCAAGTTGTGCAGCAGGGCATCAGCATGTAGCTGTTTTCCCTGCAGGCCTGGCTCCAAAACTCCATAATTTTCTGAAACATTTTGGATTTCTTGTTTCATTTCAGAGCCTTCCATTTTGATTTGGATTCAGTGTTGCAGGAGCCAAAATGGCCCGAAACACCTTCAAAATGGTTGCTGAAACTGTGCACAGCCCTGTTAAATAACTACATTTAATTCTATATATACCCTTGTATACCAGTGGGAGCTTTGCCAGCTTTTTCAGTAGGTGCATCTACGTGGGCTATTAGGCTAGGGACAGACATTACACATAAACTGGTTTAAGTGATCAGAAACTGGTTTAAACCTGTGACAGAACAGAAGTTCACTGCACATAAACCAGTTTGAGATAAACGTGGTTGAATGTATTATCTGACTTAACTGATTTGGGTCAAAACAGTTTATGCAATGTGCCCCGGCTCCTTCCCAGTTTAAGTTAAACCAGAGTCTCCAAACATCCCAAATGCTTTCCTGGGCAGGACTCTGCTCCAGCCTAGCAGGGCTGGTCCTGCCCTTCTGCTCACTGGCTGCAGCTCTGGCAGAGATGGCAGGCACAGCACTGCTTTCCTGGCTTCCTCTTGCTTCCCCCTCCCCCCACTCCCTGCTCAAGCAGGGATTCCCCCCTCCTCTCTACCTTACACAGACATGTCTTAGCATTAGCTAGCTTACCACATGCTGGCTATAGCCTGTACTGTGAGAAACAGGACAAAGGCAGACCAGCCAGTGTCAGTTTAGGGCTCCTTGGAGCTAATCAACAGGTAGCTGGTAATGTCCATCCATTCCTTCCTTGGAAAAAGTTGTTTAAGAAGAGCTTGAATAAATGAGAGAGGCTGTGTTTTGTTTGACGGGGTGATGAATGCTAACAACTCCCTGTGTAACTCCATGCTATATAACTCAGTGCGCTGTTATCAACTCCCTGCTGACTCCCTGCTGGTCAGAGGGGAACCCCTCCCTAATCAGAGCATCCTGCCACAGCCTGGCCACACACCCTTTGTCTCAGCATTGTGGAAGGGGAAGGGAGGGCTGTTCTAGCACCCCGCAGCTTCTAGCCTGAGTCGTGGCAGCATTTCTGGATTGAAAAAGGAATGTCTATCCACTTCCAAATCAGTTCAAACTTTGCAAGTTAGACTAACCTGCAAAGATTGAATCAAGTCAGGCTCAGGCTTTTTGAATGTCTGTCCCTAGGCTTAGTGTGCATGAATCAACTTTGGAGCTTATTGTTCCCCAGTGCTGTGTCTGTATATGTGCCCAGGACTGCAACATGTTGAGCCAGTTCAGAGCATCCTAGTTGGCAGGGAGACCTGGAGGTCAGCCTATCAGAATTCATCATGCTGCAAAAAGGCTGACTGGGTCATGAGTATGTTTCAGTGTGGGGCTAGCCAGCAGGCAGCCCCCGCACCAAGGCACCTTCATGTCCCAGCCAGCCAGGGCAGCATCTACACATAGGCTGCTGTGGAATTTTCTACTCTGCAGCAGAATGCTTGTATTTACTGGGAGTGTTATACATACCTCTGTGCAGTTGTTACTGCACAGACTTGTAGTACTTGCTTTAGTGTAGTCATTTAGTACTTGTTTTAGCAAGCACTGAATGACTGGTCAGTAACTGCCATTACTGTGCAGTCCTCGTGGCACATAGGTCATTTCTGACCCTACTGCACAGTAGCTTGTTGATGTTGTTGACATCATGGTTTGTGCCTGCCAATGCTACATTGCTGTAGTGATGAGCTACATTGCTATAGCTCATAGCTCATGGACCCAGAGGAACAGACTTCCATCTTCAGCTTCCCCTGTGCACAAACAAAGTTCATTTCCTACCTATGTAGACTTTTTACCATCTCACACTTTTCCTGAGCCTGAGGAAGGGTATGTGAGCCCAAAAGCTTGCAGAAAAAGATTTTTTTTGATAATTTCTTAGTTGATCTAATAAAAGGTATCATCTCTGAACCAAGAGTTTTAGAGTTTTGCATTTCTTGCTTCTGCAGATGACATACATAGTAAACACTGTAACAGGTCTGAACTGGAGCCTTCCTGTCCTCCTGAACATAGTACCACTCAGTGCTTGTTAAACTTGGGGCTTTCTTTGTTGCAAGCTGTGTACTGTAGATGCTACAAAATGTCATTTTGCTTTAAGTCAGGATGGCACAAATGTATGGAACTAATGAAACCACAAACTCATCTACAGAGTCTCGGGGGCCTATTCAGTCCTTAATCACAAGAGACAGATTGCTAGTGATGAAGCCACAGTGAGTTGTGGTAATGGCTCAAGCATGTATGTTACAAAACAAATATTTGATATGTAAGACAGTGAAAAAAGTAATATGCTTAATACTAGACCAATGAGTCTATTTATATTCAATACAAAGAGACTTACCGTAATTACCCAAATCCAAGATGATCCTAAATTTTAAGTCAGCTCCCCAATAATTAAATTCTCTACATGGAAAATTTATAAATGTTATGATTTTCCATGTATAGAATCTAACTCTTGGGCGCTTGTCTTATTCTTCTCTACTGCTGTGGGGAAAGCAGTGGCAAGGGGCATGTGGTGGGGGAGGCAGTTAGGGGGCAGTCCCTGGGTAGGTGGCAGTGGGGAAATGGGGGAGGAGGTAGTGGGGGGAGCAGACAAGGACAGACAGTAGGGGGACAAGTGGTAGGAGGTAGGCATTGTGGAGGGCCTCACCCTCCCTGCCCATTGTTTACCCTTTCTATGGGGCCAGTCTGGAGCTGAGCTCCATGCCCCAGGCTGGAGCAGGGATGAAGCCTACCAGCACTGGAGCAAGGGTAAGCAGTAGGGAGAGGGGGAAGGGTGGCAGGGAGGCAGAGACCACTGGGTGGAGTAGGGGAAGGTGAGGCTGGGGGAAGACAGGGAGAAGCGGGGAGTGAAGCAGGTAAGGGAGGAAGATGCGGGGGCACAGAAGTAACATGGGGGGTGGTAGGGGAAGATGGGTTGTGAGGGGCTGAGGCTGTGGTGGGCAGGGGCAGAGGCAGGGTGTGAGGAGACAGCGTGGGGCAGGTAGCAGCTGAAACTCTGGCCCTGACATGGGGTTGGGACTGGAGCTAGAGCCAGAGCAGCTGCTTGCCTTCCTGCTGCCTTGTACTTGATCCCAAGATGAGGGGTTTTCTCCCCATATTAAAAGGGCAAAAATCTGGGTTCAGAATCAAGTAAATATGGTGTTAGTATATTCATTGGGAACTTTTGTTTTTAGAAACTAGTATTCCTAGATTGTCTATTGCAATATGGTAAATACGTGTTTAAGTTTTAGATATCTAAAACTTTCTTATAGGATACGAGTCAAAAAGTCAGGGTGGGTGTAGGGGAAGGAAAGAGCATATCTTAACCATGTTGATGTAGAACAATCAAGAAAGAAACAAGCTACATAAACTAGGTTTGCATTTAACTGAAATTTAATTTTATTTCCTCCAGAATCAAGCTCCCTTGACTATGTCTAACTCCTGTGCAAATTCAGTCTGTCTCCCTCTATTTGGCTGACAGTTCCAGGACAGTTCTGTCACTGTAATTGTGAGAGTTCAGTCACAAAAAAGGGATAATTTCAGACAGTCATGACTGATTCCATGAAGCACTTCGAACATCAGGAAACGGAGACCTTGGGTTGGACTCTGTTTCATGGGGATGAGCAAAAGGATCAAGTCTTTGACCTGACATGCTGAGAGCAGCTTATGTTAATAGATCACCTGCTGCATTTTGTGCTGGTTGAAGTGTATTTTAGGACTTGTGGATTCATTGACAGATGGGAGTGGTAGGTCATGAACAGACAAGTCAGGATGAGCAAATCTGTATTTGCTGAAGTAATATCTTCTGGTTAGTAGCATGCAGAACCTTTTTCAGCTATGACATTTTGGTTTTCCAAAAGCACCAAAACATTGAAAGGGAGGCTGTGAACCAATAATAGTTTCATAATGAAGTTGAATAAGAATATGATGAGACTTACGGGACACGCTAGGTCAGAGGAAATGTAAGTGAGCGTGTGGAAGTGCCTGACATGATAAGATACCAGTGTACGCCACCACTTTTATCTTATTTACAATGTTTCTGGGTATCTTTATTGCTTTGCTACTGCTACTCATCAGGTAGACATCTGCACAGATGTATCTATTCACAATGACTGCTCAGTCTTTCCTTACAGGATAACAGAAGCTCAGAGCCCATCAGCACAGTACACATGAGGCGTCCAGCTTATTTTTGCCTTCCTGTAGTACTTGACACTTAGCCAAAAATAAATTTCATCTGCTGGGCCATTAATTCACATTTTTAGAATGGATGTTGAAGGCTCTTTGACTTTTATTATTCAAATACATTCACCCACAAACTTCCACAGCTCTGAGCATTTTCTCTGGGTTATACACGTACGTAAAATACTAGTCTCAAAATTAATCCCTAAGATATCCAGCTATTGTCTTCAGTCTGCTATGAGAAGCAGCAAGTCACATCAGCTACCATATTTACCTACTAGTGTACTGTTCTGAAAGTCACTATTTATTCCTTTGTGGAGAAAAAAGTTGACATACTTGCATATGTGTCTACATCAAATAATAACTATCAGATGTGGCATATGCAACTTGGAGCAAAGTGGCAGAAACCCTGGCAAGCATCAAGGACAAGGCAAGGCAAGAACCATGAAGTGCAGGATTTTGAACTTATTGAACTTCATGAGATTTCTTTTGGTCCAGTTCTCCAAGAAAGTGAAAAAAATGATTAGAAACAGTCAGCATGGATGCTCTATGGGCAAGTCATGCCTCACCAGTCTAACTACCTTCTATGATGAGATGACTGGTTCTTTGATTGTGGGGAGCGCAGTGATATACCTTGATTTTAGCAAGGTTTTTGAATATGGTCTCCCACAGCATTCTCACAAGCAAGTAAAGGAACTCCAGGATGGATGAATGTACTGTAAAGTAGATAGGAAACTGGCTAGATTGCCAGGCTCAAAGGGTAGTAATCAATGACTTGATGTCACGTTGGCAGCCGGTATCAAGTAGCGTGCCCCAGGGGTCAGTCCTAGTACCCAGTTTGTTCAATGTCAACATCAGTGACCTAGAAGATGGGTCGGAGTGCGCCCTCAGCAAGTTTGCAGAAGACACCAAGGTTGGGAGGATAGTAGATATGCTATAAGATAGGGCTAGGATTCAGAGAGACCTAGACAAATTGGAGGTTTGGACCAGAAAAATCTCATGAGGTTCAATAAGGACAAAAGCAAAATCTTGCATTTAGGACAGAAAAATTCCATGCAATGGTATAGGATGGGAACTGACTGGCTAAGCAGCAGCTCTGCAGAAAAGGTTCTGGGGGTTACGATGGACAACAAGCTGAATATGATCCAACAATGTGCCCTTGTTCCAAATACAGCTACCAGTTTACTGGGCTGCAACTGGGGTATTGCCAGCAGATCAAAGGAAGTAATTATTCCCCTCTACGCGGCACTTCTGGAAGCCTTCGTTCAGAGATGGGGATCAAGGTAGTTTTTCAGGACAATCTGCTAAATTAAAAATTCATTGCTGAGATGGCAAATACTGTACCTTGCCAGCATGCTTCAAGGAAAAAATAGTTGCTGGTAGGCAGCAGAGAGTAGTAGGTCACCAGGAATTCAGAAATAGTGCTGAACTCCTCTTACTTTGCATTCCCAAGAAAGGGACCCCCTTTTTCTATCCCAGTAGAAAATTATGATCTGTAACTCCAGCAAGGAGCATGTCAGTAGTCACTGCTTATAGTCAAGTATCACTTTCACTTTTGAGTCCTCAGTAATCTCAGGCCATCAAGTGCGACTGAAGTCTGCTTTACACACACATACACTACATCCACCTACCTGCCCAAAGAGCTACTTTTCAGCACTAGAAAATGACCTCTCTAGTCCTGGGACTGAGTTCACCATCTCAACAAGGTGCAAAATTCTAACTAGCTCACTCACTGTGATTCCCAGATCATTTCGAATTATGCATCCCTTTCATTTGCTGTTCCTATACTGTGCACTTACGTTGGTTCAACTCTGATGGCTCTGGACTGAGACTTACAGGGTGCCTGTGCACAAGCCTGGAGACTGCTTCTATGTGCTGTAATTACAACAGACTTGATTAGTCGGGTCTGCTGGAGTGTGGTAATTACCAAACTTTATCCAACCTCCACATCTCATGTATCAACATCCCTGAGCTTCAAAATGGTGGTGGAGGTGCTCTAATTAAAGGTCGTTCAATAAGCTGTAGATAAAGCGTCCCTGCCGTCATTTTGAAGTTTGGGGACACTGATACATGACATGCTCTGGGCACTTAAATTAGAGATGCTCTAATTAAAGCACCCCCGCCCCAGAGCATGTGTAAAAACACCTATTAATACAGTTGTGTGGTTCCTCTTTCTCTGCTTTTTCCCTTCCTACTCAGTGTTTTGACTGGTGAACATATGAGGTGCTGGAAACAATGACTTATATTAAACCTTTTCTGTGTCTTTAAGATCAATAGTAGCTGTAAGAGAAGGACAGGGGCTACTGACAATTTCATGGTGAGGAAAAAGAAGTGCAGCTACTAGGCAAAGCTAGATAAAGTGTCCTGAAAAGAGTATCTGTGCACAGCATATCTGGCTTACACTCACTCATTCATCACTGGGGTCATTTAAAAATGCAGCAAAAATGAAAGCAGTGAAAAAAAATCTTCCATATTCTTCCATATTCTTCTAATTTAAGCCACGCTGGTTTCTACATATTCTATATTGTAATCCTCTGTCCTAAGAGTGGAGCAGCACATACCCCAAAGAAGGAAGGGAGCATTTGAGGGACCACTGCAATACAAGCAGTGCTCACTTTCCCTCTAGACCTTTTGGTCTGCTAGAACAATAGGAAAAAGGAGAACACTGCGTGCCACTTATGGTCTATTGCTAGCAGTAGTCTGCCATCTGCTGAGCTACACAGCTGTGTCCATCATCGTCAAAGTAAAGCAGTCATTCATCCTCTCCCACAACCTATTTCCAGCATGTTCTGGTACATTATTAGATGATGAGGTGCTACAACAATTCAGCTGAAATACAGTGTGAGAGGGGCCAACCCCCCCCTAAATCACAGGATACCGAAGTACAACAGACCAGCACATCAAGGCACTAGATCCCACTCAAAATAAACAGCTATGTCTAACAGCTTTAAACTAAGAGTACAAAAAAGTTAGTTTGCTCTGGATTATATGAGGGAGTCAATCAAAATAGCAGCTTCTTACAAACAAGGAGTGATGGGTACTAATGCTGACCACCAAACTTCTGTCTCACAGAGTTAACTACTCTTATAATCTGCTGAGGGAATTCCTTAATTCACTAGAGATGGCCTGTCCCTTTGTACTGCTGAATGCTGCACTGCAGCGTTCTGCTTGGAGAGACTGTTACCTTTTCCCCCTAGCAGTCCTTCCTGTGTACAAGTATCTGTTGAATGTATTTGTATTTCCACTCAAGCATACTTAGTTAGCCAAACCCAGCTTTGCAAAAGGGGCAACATTCATGACTTATTTGATTAGTATATTAACTACAAAGGGAGGCACCTTTTCTTTCTGGCCAGCAGTCCTCTTCACCTTGGATGAACCACATAGTGCAATGGCACTCAAACTATCCAGCCTGTGGGGTGGATGAGTGGCAAGCTTATGAGCCAGATCCAGTTTGTAGGCCTGCTTCAGTACGAGGTTGGCCCATGAGTGAAATCTGGCATGCTGGTCCAGTTATGGAGCAACTCCATGCACTGGCCCAACTGTACACACAGGATCAGGTTATGGCCCAGTCTGGCATGTCGAGCCATGTTGTCTGGCCTGTGGGACTCTCCACGGGTCTGGAATTTTGGAGGTAGGAAGTGATGGCACCATTAATTGCTATGGCACACGTGACCTGGAGTCAAAGAGCAGGAACCATGGCAAGCACTGTGAAGCCAGGGCTCCCCTGTCACCAACGATCCACACCGATGCGGAGTGTAGCAGGACCGGGTTCCAAGGGCAGCTGTAATGCCCCTGGTAGCCTCAGGGTGCCTGCTCTTACTCTGGCTATCCAGGTATTCACCCCTTTCCCTCACACTCACCTGCTGTACCCTGCTGTTATTCTCAGATCTTGTGAAGAAAGGAGGCTGCCTAAGGGTCCCCAAAGTAACCCTACATCCTGGCAGTCTATAAATTCTTTATGGACCACATGTGTCCGAGTTGCTCTCAGAAGCTACTCCTGCCCGTAGGCCCCTCCTTCAACACAAATCACCTTAATGGCTATTCACAGCCTCCGAGCTCCCCTACAGCCATGCCCATGCCTCGCAGGTGTTAACACTTCAGTTGTTCTGGGAGTGCTCACCCCAGTCCCATCTCAAACCTCTGAACCATTCTGTCCCTTGTTGAGGCTTTGGCCTGTTTGGCTTCCATCCCTATTCTCTGGCTGGGCTCTCCAGCCCAGTCTACTGTGCAAGACCTGGCTTTGGGGCTCTAGTCTTCATTTTAACCTTCCTAGCTCTGGACCTGTTTGCCCTGGTCTCATCCCCTTTGGGGACTTGGGACTTGCCCCTTCAAGTCTGTGGATGCTTGGCCCTGTCTTCAACCTACCCGGGAACTGGGTCCCTGTTCCTGACTTCTCCAGGCTTTAATCTGTTTTGCACCCCAATCCCTGACCCCTTGCTGGCTCTGGGCAGCTATGTACCCCTCCCCCCCATCACACTAGGATCTCCACCTCCCCTAATCAGTCCCAATTCAATCCACCAGTTCAAATCACAACAGACAAGTTTAGCCCTCCAGCTACAACCACAATCAAGCCCTCTGGCTACACAAAAATCTAGCTCAAAGGCAACTCATGGTTCCTTATTCATAAGCTGCCTGGTGTAAGGTTTCCAGAGGACTTGCAGCCATGGTGTAGTGCAGGGCCTTTCTCATGGCAGCCTAGCAGTTAGGATTCTTCCAGCAGCCTCACAGCCATTACAGAGGAGCTCTTTCTCTCTGGCAGCTTGCAGAGACAGGCAGGCCCTACCCTATTATACTTCAGCTGGATTGCAAGCCCTGCAGTAAGCACTCTCAGCTCTCAGACCATGATACTTCTGCAATCTGATCTTGCACTCCTTCTAGCAGCCAAACTATCCCCCTGGAGATTTTGCCTACTGCTATTGCCCTTAAAATGACAGGGAGCCTCTGCTTACTGTTTCAGGGGGCTTCATGGTCTGGATGACACAGCTCTGGCCTGTGGGCCATGGGTTAAGCATGTGACATACTACACATAGGTCATGTCACCCTGTTTCTCCAAGGTGCTGTTTCATAGCTGGTATCTCCTAGCCTCATAGCTAGGAGAGGTCTTAAGGCATCTGCTTTATATATCATGTCAACAGGTCAGGTATTTGAAGGTATTTAGGCACCTAACTCCTAGCAGTTTAGTGCCTAAATACCTTTAAAAGTCTGGCCTATCACTCCCAAACTATGCAGAGGATCACACTGTTGAAAGATAAGATGTTTGGTTTCATATGCTCTATTGCGATACCTTCATCTTTGTCCGTAAAATACTTAGCTGAAGTCAAGGTTAGGTGCCCTTTGAGTTTCATCAGCTCAATTCAGTTTCATCAATTTAACATCATAATTTTAACATGAAAAATAAAATATTAATAAATGCCTAAACAAAACCTCATTTCATTCTGAAGCCTAGAAAGTACATAGATTAAAGGCGACCAGCAGTTCAAGTGTTGTTTGCTACAGAATACATTATGACCAAAGGCAGCAGCGTAGGAATTGCCACAAAGTGATGAACTAAAGCAGAATATAAATTTAAACAGAAGAATTTAAAGCTGACTGCAAGAAAATAAAAATAAAATTGCATATCAACATTGTTACTGAATACCCCAGTCTGCAATGGAAATGGAAAGAAATCGTGACATCCTTAATGGACTCTGCAACACCGAGTACTTAATCTGCATGTATGTTATTTTAGTTTAGGTTAAGATGAAAGAAACTCTTGGATGGGGATGTAGAGTCCCAGGAGTCACCACCCACTAGGGTGACAATGGCCTTCTCCTTAAAGGAGGGCAACGGTCACAAAAACATTGAATTCAGAGGAAAAATTGAAGTCATAGAACAAATAAAACAGAAAACAGGAATGGGGACAGGTCAGACGTGTTAAAAGGAAACTAGAGGGGGACAATAAGACTGAAAGGGTGCATCTACACTTGACACTACATCGCTGTAGCAATGTGCTACACTGACATAGTGTCCATGGGTATCTACATGACCAGCAGCTACTTCACTTTAGCAGCACGCTCTGCCATTTATAGCCGCCCCTACGGTGAAGAAGCTGCTAAAAATAACAGTGTGTGGCATGTACAGTGCAGCATGGGTGGTTACTGCACCATGCTTTATGATTTCCAAAAGGATGTACTAACGAACAGTACGTAACAACATAGCCATAGGGCAACACATGGGCAACTGGTGCCTCCTGACTCGGGGAGACACCAGCAGCCAATCGACAATCCCAGAAGCGCTGGTGGCAAAACCAGAAGTGCTTAACTAATCCATAAGCATTTGGTTGCAAAGTGATCAGATGTCTGCTGGGGAACGTGACTCTGACTAACTGAAGAAGTTTCCAAGTAGGCCAAAAGCCACTGGGAGTAAAACCCATTGTAGCTATGGATATAGAAAAAATGGGGGGATTTTGGTGAGTGCCATAGAGAGCTGAAAGAGAAAGCATCTCTGTAGCCACTAGAACTGTCTACAGGCAATGCCAGAAAAGCAATTATCTGTGTCAAACCAAAACCAAACTTCTTTAAAATTGAAAAACAAAAACAAAAAAAGTAATTACAAATTGTGTAGAATGACCTGCCACAGAATATTTCCGTTCAGTTTTGAGTCATTTTTAAATATTTTTAATTTTTTAAGAAGTAAAATGATAGAGATCTTTAAACAAGAAGTAATTTGAATAAAAAGCAATGGTTTTGTTTAAAGATAAGGAGGGAAAAGGTTTTTTTCAGTTTGGAGAGTTTTGTTCGAAATAAACAATTTGAGATTCATGACAAATCTGCAGAACGTTGTTGATGACCTAAAAAGCATTTTTTGGCCTAAAAGAGTTGTTTGATAAATTTTGATCAGCTTTAATAATAACTTCCAATCCCATCCATCTCCCTTATTCTTAAAATGTTTTAAGAAACAGTTCTGCACCTTTGTGGGTTAAAATGTTTTAAACTTACAAAGGTGCAGAACTGTTTTTTATTACTGAAGTCCTTTTACTGCTCTCCTGTCTGAGTTTTGATATTATTAGAAGCATTTGCCCGTTGTGCTCTGAAATGCATTGGTAGTAAACACCAGGGAAGGAGAAGAAGCACTATTTAAGTCAAAGAACAGTGTTGGCACAAGAACTAATGGGTATAAAGTGATGATGAACAAATTTAGGTTGAAAGTTAGAAAGCAATTCCTAGCTGTAAGAGCAGTAAGATACTGAAAAAGTGTGCCAGTCAGAACAATGGGGTCAAAAACCTTAACTACTTTAACCGAGATTCTTTTATAAAGGATCCCAGTTAAGTGAAATAGATGAAAGGGGTCATATAATACAGTTGCCTCTGATAGCTGTGGACTGGACTCAGTGATCCAGGAGGTCTCTTCGAGTCCTATATTCTTAAATATCAAGCAGTCTATGTTCCAGTACTTAGAGGAACAGCCAGCCAGAAACCCAGGATGGTGATCCTGTAGCTCTGTCATAGACTTAGATAAGTTACTTAACTGCTGCATGCCTTGATTTCCTGTATGGTGAAAACCATTTCATAGTGATGTCGGTTGACTTCATTCATTAATGATATAAAAGATTCTGAGATCCTTGGGCACAGAGGGAAGACGGAAACAGACTTGCCAACATGCAGTGCGCCCTTGATCCAGTGCTGATAGTCGCTACATCCTATCTCTGGATGTTTTTCTCTAGGAGCTAAACTTGGGCTAGGAAAAGCTTCCCTGAAAGCAAGCAGTCAGGGTTTACTTAATATTTGCAGGATGGGGAGGGAGGGAGAGAAGGTGGTGGAAGATGTTTCAGCCTTTCACTTGCAACTAGTAAAATGTGTCTTACTGGCAGCTTCAGTTGGGGGGGAAAAATATAATCCCAGTAAAAGTGATTTATCATGATGACACATTCGCAATGCAGAGCTCAGCATGGGCCACTTAATACACACAAAAAATGAGAAAGAGAAAGACACACAGAGCAGAACAAAAAAAATTGCATTCCTGATGCCTTCAGAAATGACAGGGCAACCCCCAACATAAAAAAATTAATTCTCTTACTGGGCTATCAATCCACTCTGCTTTCAGGTGGCTCTTATCAATTTCTTTTGGACAATTTGCATTGTAACAAGGGATCTTTCACACTTGTTTCCCTGTCTCACTCATTGTCTGCCCTCCCCTTCATCACCTTCCCACTATAGCCACGATGGAGAAATTATGACATTCCAGCCATTTCCATGGCAACCGTCTTTTATGCTATAAATTTAATATTGTTTCAATTCCAATTACACCCAATAAAAGGAAAGCCAGGTAGGTAGAAAGAAAAGTCTTTTGTTACTTAAAAATATATAGGAGAGTGTCAATACACATCCTATTTTTTGGGGGAAGAAGCTAGATACAAGATGTATCAATGAATGTAAGAGTCTGCACCTGTGCTGACAATGTGAACAGCTGCAGTCCATGTGGGCATATCTTAGCCACTTCTGCTTTAATTCATTAACAGTAAAGCTGTGTGCTGGTCATGAGCTTTAGTGAAACAAAATATGACTATCAGGGGTTTTTCATCACAGATCTCAATTTGTGTCACCCCAGCCAACTGCCTACTGAGTAGGACTCCTCAATAAACTAAAAAAACATGTTTTTTCAACATAGTATGGTAAGTTTAATGGCTTTAAATATTCAATTTATTACTGAGAGATTTTCAAAAGTTTCTAAAAGACCTAGGGATACATGTTTATTGAAAGGCACAGGGCCTGGTCTTCTTTCACTATCAGGTACTTTTTAGTACCTGACACTAATCCTTCTTTTTACAAAAGATGTTTGCCAGGCTTTTCTATAACGTCATGTACCAGTTTAATAATAATAATATAGACTGTAAGAACTTTGGGAAAAGGATTGTCTTTTTGCTAAATGTTTGTACAAAGTCTAACATAACAGGACCTTTATCCCTAGTTGGCAGCACTAGGTGCTACAATAATAGCAATATTAAACAAAAGAAATATTTTTTAAACAAAAGGAATCACTTTGGCATTTTTCCTATGTCAAGTGGCTGGCCTCAAGAGTCAGAGAGCTAATAATGTTTTATGAGGTCACTTTGTTATGTAAAGTCAGTTAGAATTACTGAAGTATATTAGTGAATTATATAAAGTGAAAGTTTTGTCCCCCATGGAAAAATTCAAAGAAAATTAAAAAAAAAATTTTTTTTTCAAAATTCTTTGCAGAAAACATTTACTTTCCATTGAAAAAGCCAAAGTGTTTTTGGCCAAAAATACTTTTTAATGTTTTTATTTTTTGTATTTTTGACAATAAATTGAGCTTTCAGGGAAATAGACATCTGTCATTAACATTTTCTGTTTGCTTAATACCAGAGAGAGAATTAAAGTCTTTCTGCTCTAAGAATGCATGCTTCCAGTCCTCCTGTATGGGAAATTCCTCATCAGCTGTTGGCAGAATAGGATCAGACACCCAGCTGAGCATTTCTGATCCCATGGAGGAGGGCATAGTAGCACACACATATTGTCCAGCTTTTACAGTACTTTGTGTACTGCCATGTAGTCATGGTATGTTAAATAATTACTTTTGTGTCCAAAAGGAAATAAAGAAGGAATGGTATACATAGAGTTGCCAGATTGTCCTCTTCCTCAGTACTGAAGCTGAACATAAGGATTTCCTATAGCTCACTGGCCAGGCGTCTGCCCATAAGGCATCCTACTCCTAAGGGTCTTTAATGATGATATCAAAGAAGCTCAGTGCACAGAGCTGCCATTACCTTACTTATAGGATGTTAAAAACAAATTTCAAGTAAGAAGGGGCAAAATTTAAAAGTCAAGTTATTGTCTCCCTTAAGGTGTTCAGAGATCTATTTGGCAAAATTTACCAGGCAAGATCAATCCAGATAACAACTCCAGATCAGATATTAACACAATTGTTCAAGGAGAAACACTAGACTCACAAGCTCAGTGTTCTGCCAACAGAAAGATTCACCGAAATCTGACCATTTACCGAACAGAACAGCCCCATTTTCCTTATCTGCAGTATAAACCCTTGTAACACGACAGTCACTTATTTGAATGCCCCAAGTGAAACCTTAAGAAGCCAAGAGGACCTTCTTTGGAATCAGTTGCTATGGATATCAGTTCATCTTGCTTTGCTGCTGCCTTTCAGGTGGCTTAGGGTACTCAAGCTCTATATCTCTGAAATTTGTAAGGCCAGGGTCACAAGTTCCCTGAAACAGAAAATTCACAGAGCTAGGATTCAGTTGCATCCCAACCCTGCTCCCTCCCCCCACAAAAAAAACCTTCAAGAAACCAAATCTTCTTCTCAGCTACACTGATATAAAATCTAAAGTAACCCCACTGCTTTAAGCAAAGTTATTTTCCAATTTCAATCACTCTAACAGTAAAATTTGGCCCTCTGGGATTTTGGTGGCTTGCTGGCAGTCTTGCCTGGTGCCAAACCTAGTGATAACTTTTCAGTTTTGTTGAGAAAGCTGAGAAAAGAGCATGGAAAGCGGCAAAGGTTTTATAGTAAACAAATTTTTCTTTGTCCCCTGGGTTGTTTGATAATTATGACAAGGTCATGCACTTTATTGCTCCAGAAGTTAGACAATATCTCCTTCCGGAGGTGACTGATGCTGAAAGACAGAGCAGTGAAGAGCTGCTTTCACAGCAAACTCCTTTCCTATATGGAGAGGAAATTTGCTAAGGGACAGTACAGTGCAAAACAACAGAACCAGCAAAATAAAAGGGAATTTGACCTTGCACTGGAGTTTGTGGGAGGGAAGAAGAACAAAATTTAACCCAGGAAATTAGCACATTGCCAAGGAAACAAATACTTTATGAATAGTTGTACATCTCTGGTTACATACAATTTTTATACAGACAACAATAAAAGTATCTTTTTTTTTCAGTAAAATGTGAATAATAATATAACACCAAACCCAAGCTGTTTTCTTTTTCTAATTTGCACTTGAAAGCAATGGAGAAATAACCCACTAGTGTTTCTTGATTTCTATACAGAAAGACTTTTTGACCTTTTATAAATGTTTATTAGAGGAAAAAGGAGTAGCAATGCAACAAAAGATGGCCCACATGGGCCCAGGTACAACAGACAGAGCCTGGGGCTATGGCCCCAAAGGTCTGCCCAGTCTACAAACAAAAACATCTGGTACAACATCAACATGCTATGACCCCTGCCGGTACCCAGGGAGGGGGTGAGCAGTATCACAGTAAGAAGACCTTGTGACAGAGGATGCAGAAAAGGCTGAAGTGCTCAAAGCCTTTTTTTGCCTCTGACTTCACAGACAAGGTCAGCTCCCAGACAACTGCACCTGGCAGCAGAGTTTGGGGAGGAGATGAGCAGCCAACTGTGGCCAAAGAACAGGTTAGGCACTATGTAGAAAAGCTGGACATGTACAAGTCCATGGGGCCAGATGGGGTGCACTCAAGGGTGTGGAGGGAGTTGGCTGATCCAATTGCAGAGCCATTGGTCATTATCTTTGAAAAATCATGGCAATCAGGGAGGTCCTGGAAGATTGGAAAAAAGCAAACATAGGGCCCATACTTAAAAAAGGGAAGAAGGAGGATCAAGGGAATCACAGACCAATCAGCCTCACCTCAGTCCCTGGAAAAATCATGAAGCAGATCCTCAAGAAATCCATTTCTAAGCACCTGGAGGAGAAAAAACAAGATTAGGAACAGTCAGCATAGCTTTACCGGGGCAAATCATGTCTGACCAACCTGATTGCCTTCTATGGTGAGGTGACGGGCTCTGTGGATGTGGTGTACCTTGATTATAGCAAGGCTTTTGATGCAGTCTCTCACAGCATTCTTGCAGGCAAGCTAAGGAAGTATGGGTTGGATGAATGGATTGTAAAGTAGATAGAAAACTGGCTGGAGCATTGGGCTCAGAGAGTAATAATCAGTGATGTAATGTCTAGCTGGCAAACCAGTATCAAGTGGAGTGCCCCAGGAGTCTGTTCCAAGGCCCAGTTTGATCAGTGCCTTCATCAGTGATCTGGAAGATGGGATGGAGTGCACCCTCAGCCAGTTTGCAGATGACACCAAGCTGGGGAGAATAGTAGATATGCTGGAAAGTAGGGCTAGGATTCATAGTGACCTAGACAAATTGGAGGATTGAGCCAAAAGAAATCTCATGAAGTTTAACAAGGACAAGTGCAAAGTCCTGCACTTAGCATAGAAGAATCCCATGCGCCAGTTCAGGCTGAGGGCTGACTGGCTGGGCAGTGGCTCTGCAGAAAAGGCCCTGGGGGTTACAGTGGACAGTAAGTTGAATACAAGCCAGCAGTGTATCCCTGTTGCCAAGAAGGCTAACGGCATACTGGGCTGCATTGGTAGGTGTGTTACCAACAGGTCAAGGAGAGAGATTATTCCCCTCTATTCACCACTGGTGAGGTCACATCTGGAGTACTGTGTTTAGTTTTGGGCCTCCCACTATAGAAAGGATGTGGACAAATTGGAGAGGGTCCAGCAGAGGGCAACAGGAATGATGAGGGGGCTGGGGGACATGACTTATGAGGAAAGACTGAGGGAACTAGGCTTATTTAGTCTAGAGAAGAGAAGACAGAGTGGGGATTTAATAGCAGCTTTCAACTACCTGAAGAGAGGTTTGAAAGAGGGATGAAGTTAGACTGTTCTCAGTGGTAGCAGAGGATGGAACAAGGAGCAATGATCTCAAGTTGCAGCAAGGGTAGTTTAGGTTAGATATTAGGAAGAATTTGCTCGCTAAGAGGGTAGTAAAACACTGGACCAGGTTATCCAGGGAGGTGGTGGAAGCTCCATCCTTGGATATTTTCAAAACCTGGCTAGACAAAGCTTTGGCTGGGATGATGTAGTTGGGGAAGGTTCTGCTTTGAGCAGGGGGTTGAGTTAGATGACCTCCTGAGGTCCCTTCCAGCCCTAACTTTCTATGATTCTATGACCAGGTGGCTGCCCTTGATGCTACAGAGCACCCCTGAATGGCCCAATGCACCTGGAAGGTGGGTGCTGTCCACTGGAGGACTGCGCGTCATTGGTCCTTTCGGTGATGTGCAACTTATAAAGTAAGCACCATGCAGGTCAGGATGGCATGAGCACCACTGCCACTAGGTACCACTGCCGTGTTATGTCAGGATGACTGGCAAGGAAGTGGGCATGGCAGACATGAATCATCCACGTGTACAGTACAGTGCCTTCCAGGGGAGTGCATTGAAACAGACCCCAGCATTGCTGTCAGGAGGCATGGGAAGAACCAGTACAGTGGTACACCATCCAGGTCAGTGTACATGGCTGGGATGACAGACCGCGGAGGAAAGGTCTCATCCAAGATATCCCCAACAGGGATGACCCGCCACGCTCAAAGGTGGTCCCTCAAGGCAGCCACCACCTCTGCCAGGAGGGTGGCCACAAAACACCAATAGGGCATCCAGGAACATGCCCTGCCAGGAGAATTAAGCAAGAAATAAGACTGTGATCCAAAAGTCCAAAGGGGATGATGCAGCTGCCAAGCAAAAGCGGCCATTGATGCTTGGTGTTGTATAGGCAGTTGAGGTGTGCCATGGCAATCCTACCAGTGGTCACCTTCAGTGAAATGTACTGCTTCACATGGGCATGAAAATGGCGCCAAAAAAACAACGAGGTCCACTGTCTTCAAAGCAGTCCGCAGCCACTGGGCTGAGGATGGATGGGGCTCTGGCCTGTTCTGGTTAATTCATTCATTGACTGTGCAATTAATGTCCTCACCCAGGAGAGGGTTATTACCATCAGCTGCATCCCACAAAAGGTGAGCCAGAGTCTCAAAAAAAGTGACCCCATTCCCATCCGGTAGTGGGCGTGACCTTAATTAAGAGGAGATGACATTGTGTGGAAAAGATGCAAACAGTCAGCAGGCGGCCAGGGACGACCTCTTGGGCTACCACCAACTCAGGCATCAGCTGTAGTGACAAGAGGATTGTGACCCCTGCACTGAGGGAGGTGCCATGACTCAGGAACATATGGCCTCTCCAGGCAGCATCCCAATCAGCTTGATTAGCTGCGTCAGTGTGCATTTCTTGCAGAAAGGAGACGTCCAGCTTTTTCTGGCACAGAAAATCAAAGAGTGCTGTCTGCTTCACAGGGTCTCTGCAGCCATTGGCATTGAGAGAACCAAAGGCGGTAGCAGCCATGCATGAAGGGTATAGAAAGGGAGACAGGCAAATCTGAAAGAACAGAGACAAACACCAGAAAGGAGCGAGCATGCAAGACAGAGAAAAACTGGGCCTACAGTTTGCCAGCCAGTGCTTCACACATCAGGCACCCAACGTTACCTGAGAGCTTGCTTAAGCAAAAAATATAATGCTGCATCCCCGGAGGAAATACAGCAGCGCTTTTGCCGCGTTGGAGGAAAGCACGAATGTCTTAGGTTCCGGGAACCTTTTACAAATACACTGTGCAACCTGCCGGTGATGCTTGGTTTGGTCAAGGAACTCAGTGAGGTGCTCAACTGAGTAACCAACGCAGTGAGGTTCATTAAAGGCCAGAGCAGGCTTTGCCACCTGGGTGGGGATTCTCCCCTTAGCTGAATCATAGGACACCACCTCCCCAGGCAGGGCTTGTGTCAATTCATCCTCAGAGGCAGAATCAAAATCCAACCCTGAGGAGGAGAAGCTGTACTCCTCATGCACAGAGTCACCGAGTCCTGGAGGAGGCGGGGAGGGGAAAGTGACCCCTCACCAGGACTCTCAACATCAGGCTCTGAGGGAGCAGCATCCTACAAGGGCTTCTGGGGGAGACATCAGTCTCTCATCTCTTGGAGGGGTGTTCTCCTGGGAGGGGTGCTCTCTTGAGGCTCCCAGGCGGCCCAATCTCCATGTCGACTTCATCAGGCTCGGGGAGCTGAGAGGGGAGGGGAGGGCCATCGGACCCCCCATCACCTCTCCTACACCCAGGTCACCCCGACCACTGCAAGGCCTGGGGGGGATGCTGAGGAGGCAGGTGGGGGGGTCCTGCTTGCTAACTCCAGCTCCCCCTGAAGCAGGGGGAGGTCCTGAGGGGATGAGAGGCGTTCTTGGAAGATTCCTTCTGTTGCTGGGACTTACCCGTCTCAGCAGGAGGAGCCAAAGCCTCCCCTATGGGGGGAGGAACAAGGGGCACTGGGTCTACCTCTGTGGAGCCAGCTGACCCCAACAAAACAAGAAATGGGTGGGAAGAAGGCCCATCCCCACACCCAATGCAGTTTCTGCACCAGAGGTGGACAAGCTACCATCGAGCACAGCCGCAGGTGGCTCTGCAATGGCTGGCTTCTTCGGGCACCGGGTAGTCAGACGGGACCTGCTACCACAGCAAAAGCACGAGGTGTTCCCAGTAGTGAGACAGACCTCATAACGCTACCCATCATGAAGGACATGGAGTGGGGCAAACTCTGACCCATCCTGTCAAGAAGCATGAACGTGTACCTTTTAAAGGATAAGACATATCGGAGCTCAGGAACCTTGCTGCCAGGAAGCAGTCTATGGACCAGGCCCATTACCAGGCCGTAAGGTCACAGGTAGTAAGGCTGTCATCCAAGAGAAATGGAGGGACAGCAGAAGCTACCACCAAAATGACCAGTGTGTCCAAGAGCCTTGCGAGGCAAAAAACCCTGACAGACGCACCTGATACCATGACATTATGCACCAAAGCAGGGGAGCTGAGGGAAATGATGGCACTCACTCAGGCAGCATAAAGGATGTTTCTGCAGTCTACGACTGCACCCACAGCAGAGACACACTCCTCCACTCCAGTGGAGGGGGAGGCGCGAAGCCAGAGACCAAAACTCTGGTCCAGGGGGTCAGAAGCCCCGGCCGTGCATTGCTGGGAGCTGCCTTCAGCCACCCCAGCAAAAAATGGGTTAACTATGCACGGACCCATTGGGGTGGGGGATGGGCAGCCTGGCAGGGAACAAAGCAGCTGGAAAACAACAAACAACAGAGGGGAGGATAAAGGTAAGCAGTGCAACAGGAAAGAGAAGAAAGCAAGGGAGCAGCCGGAGAAAGAGGGGGAGAAAAACAAAATAAAACCAGAGAGAGGGGAAGGGAGGGAGGGGGGAAAGAAGGGAAGCAGGGGGCGAGTTACTGCAGGAGAAAGGCCTTTAAAAAGGCTTAAAAAGGCAAGAAAAAGTAATGAAAAGTGGGGGATTATGGTGAGAAGGGATCAGACTGTCTGGGGGAGGAAAAGCAAAGCAAGAGAAGGAGAAAGGCTCACAGAACAGGCACGAGTTCCCCGAGGGAGCGCAGCTGTTGGTGGTCATTTTGCAAGCAAGCAAGACTTACACGCAAAAATGAGCAAACAAATGAATAAAGAGTTTTGTGGCTGGGATTTGCTTGCCAAACTAATGCCTGGAGAGGACTTCTATCTCCAGGTTATAATCCAGGGCTGGGCAATTTTTTCAGCTGGAGAGCCACTTAACAAGTGTTGACAAGGTATGGGGAGCTGCAAGGTAGCCCCACCCTGGTCACCATCTTGGGACCAGAAGTCCTGCCCCTAACCTCTGACCTTTGCCACCAGAAGTCCTTCCTCTTGTCCCTGAAAGTATGCCTTTTGGGAAAGGGGTTTGCCAGCTTAGAACTGAAAAAAACAAATTATATGCTAAAAATCAAACAATAATAATGTATTCTACTTTTATTTTTAAAAATATTTTGTCCCGATTTGTGTGCGTTTGTGCTGTATATATAGAAGTGATTCCATAATAGGCCAAAATGAAGCCTTACTTCTGTATATTGTGGAGGGTATGGAGGCGTGCATATGGGGTTTGTGGGGGGTTGTAGTTGGGCGTGTGTGGATGTGTGTGGATGTGAGGCATGGTAGAGACTCGGGTTATGTGTGGATGTATTTGGGTGGATATGGGGGTTTGTGGGGATGTGTGAGTGGGTGGGTATGGGGATTGTGGGGTGTGTGGAGGTGGTGTTTGTGGGTGTATGTGTGTGGTAGCAGTGAGTGGGGCTTCCCCTGGAGGCATGTGGGTGTGTGGGGAGGAGGGTGGGGTGTGCACCCGGCTCCTACTCTGCACCACCTGGCTGGGCATGCAGCAGGGCTGGGGTGGCTCTCTTCAGCTGGTGCCACTGCTGCTGGCCCCAGCCCCAGCAGCAGTGGCTAGGCAGAAACTATTGCTCAGCATTGGGGGGGAAGTGGCTTCCCCCGCTCACCACCGCTGGACAGTTCTTGGTGCAGCCACCTGGAGCCTGTGCCATATCATGCTGCCCTATGTCTCTGTCACTGCCACTGGGGCTTCCCTGCAGCTGCTCTACACTGTCACACAGGGCAGCCTAGAGGCAGCAGTGATGCAAAATAGACACAGGGCAGCCCGGCACAGTGGAGGCTGCTGGCAGCTACAATAGGAAGTGAGGGCGGTAGTGAGAGGGAGGGGCCACTTTTACCCCACGCTGAGCAGCAGTTTCTCTCCCATGCTGACGCTGCTGAACCTGGGCGAGCAAGCCTAGAGCAGGCAAGGGGCACGTGGGGTCAGGGTTGCATGGGCTGGTCCCCGCTGGTACTGCAGGGTTGGGGCCAGTGGCAGGGGCAGCTAGAAGGAGCTGCCGCTGCCCAGACTGCCTAGAAAGCCAGTCCAGCTGTGGAGCTGCCCCAGCCCTGCTGTGTGCCTGGGGCAGGAGCAGGACATGCCACGGGTAGGTGGCACCTCTGCCAGGCGGTACCAAGGGACCTACCACAGGTCAGACAAAGCCCCTCTGTGGGCCAGATTTGGCCTGTGGGCCAGATTTTGCCAACCCCTGTTATAATCTTTTGAAATTAAGACATCGTTTAGCTACTTAACTATAATGGAGATGATGTGTGAAAGACTGGGAGAAGGAATCCAGGACACCCAACCTTTAAATGGCCCTCTGTAATGCTGGGAACAGAGATGGGAACTGGGAAACTAAGGGCATACTGAATGAGTTTGCAGTGGGCCTTTCCAGAGGTAAACTGTGCTTAGTCTTCTTGTGTCTGTAGGCAAAGAGGTTATATATTGCACTTTTGTAGTGCCAGTGGGTGTATTTACATGTATGCTTTAACACAGTAGCCTATTTTACTGCACATTAAAGTGTCACATAAAAAAAAAAAAAGTGCAATTATGCTAATACACAGTAAAATAGGCTACTGTACATTAAGTGTCACTTAAAAATCGTACACATTCATTACTGCGCATTAAGGAAGCCTAATGTGCATTTAGTACCTCCAGGCACCTATACATGAGGGCAGAGGCTGCTTTGATGTACTGGAATTCCAGCTTGTTGGAGCAGACCCAGTTAATTGAGTCTCCTCAAGTGTGGCAAAATTGCCATGCTCCTGCAGCCTTCTGCATCTCCTATATCAGCATCCCCGTGCTCAAAAATGGCAGTAGACGCACTTTATCTAAAGCTCATTCAACAAGCTTTAGTTCAAGTGCCCCAACTGCCATTTTTAAGCGTGAGGACACTAATACACAAGATTCACAGTGCTTTAATTAGAGCAGCTCTCTTTAATTAAAGCTCCTCCCCACTCCCATAATATGTATAAATGTACCCTCACATTGGAGATAGAAATTCAATTTAATGCACATTGGGAAAAGTACCTTAATGCATGCGTAGACACACCTAGTGATTTGAAGAACTTGAATGCTACTTGTCTTACTGACCTCAGCAACTCTATGGACTTCAGCTTCAACGAGTTGAGGAGATTGGTGGGAGAGGCGCTGGGGTTCTCGAGGGCAGGGGAACTCAGTGCCCAAGATGAGTGGTCATTCCTTAAGAAGATGATACTTGGGGCCCAAGGGGTGACAATCCCAACAAAAAGCAAGGGGGGCAAGAGTGCCCGAAAGCCTCCCTGGCTCACCAAGGAAGTCCAGGAATGCCTGGTTGCCAAAAAGGGGGCGTACACCTGGTGGAAGGGAGGGGCTAGCTCCAAAGAAGAGTATACCTCCACTGCTCAGGTCTGTAGGGGGGCTGTTAGGAAAGCTAAGGCGGGCATAGAGCTAAGACTAGCGTCCGAGATCAAAGATTATAAAAAGTCCTTTTTCAAATATATAGAGAAGATGAAGAAGGCACCGGGAAATGTGGGGCCCCTGCAAAATGCACTGGGCAATCTGGTGGTTGCGCCAGAGAGGAAGGCAGACATCTTTAACAAATTCTTCACCTCTGTTTTCTTGTGCAGGGACTGGGACTCCCCCACCATGTTTCAAGACGAACTCGAGGGGAATGCCTCAAGACCTAAGGTTGAGGAGGGTCAGGTTAAAGTGCCTCTGGAGGAGCTGGATGTGTTCAGATCAGCAGGTCCAGATGCTCTCCACCCCATGGTGTTGAGGGAGCTAGCAGGAGTTAATGCAGGGCCCTTGGCACAGCTTTATGAGCACTCATGGTGCTTGGACCAGGTGCCAGATGATTGGAAGATAGCCAATGTGGTCCCCATCTTTAAAAAAAGGGAGGAGGCAGGACCTGGGCAACTATAGGCCTGTCAGTCCTACCTCAATCCTGGGGAAACTTTGAGAAGATCATCAAGGAGCATATCTGTGAGGGGCCAGCATTGGGGATGATGCTCAAGGGCAATCAGCACGGTTTCATTAGGGGCAAGTCATGTCAGACCAACCTGATTGCCTTTTATGATCATGTCACAAAAGCATTGGATGCCAGTGTCACTGTGGATGTAGTCTTTCTGGACTTC
This sequence comes from Caiman crocodilus, assembly GCA_030014935.1. Taxonomy (NCBI): domain Eukaryota; kingdom Metazoa; phylum Chordata; order Crocodylia; family Alligatoridae; genus Caiman; species Caiman crocodilus. The sequence continues at coordinate 605,624 of JAGPOW010001167.1, read as the reverse complement.
AGCAAGGCCTTTGAGACTGTCTCCCACCCCATCCTCATCAACAAAATAGGTGACTGTGGTATTGATGCCTATACGGTCAGATGGATTGCTAATTGGCTGAAGGGTCGTATTCAGAGGGTGGTGGTGGACGGGTAATATTTGACCTGGGGGGAAGTGGGCAGCGGAGTCCCCCAGGGCTTGGTCCCTGGGCCCGCACTGTTCAATTTCTTTATCAGTGATTTGGACAATGGGGTGAAAAGCAACCTGTTCAAATTTGGTGATGATACCAAAATTTGGGGTGAGGTGGGCATGCTAGTAGGGAGGGAAGAATTGCAGAAAGACCTGGATAGGTTGCAAGAGTGGGCTAACAAAAACAGGATGCGTTTCAATACGGACAAGTGCAGGGTGCTGCATTTGGGCAGTAGTAACCAGCAGCACACTTATAAGATGGGAAACTCCCTTCTCAAGAGCACGGAGGCAGAAAGGGATCTTGGAGTCATCACTGATTCCAAGATGAAGATGGGCCAACAATGCAAGGTCACGGTCAGCGAGGCTAACCAGACCCTATCATGCATTCACAGGCCCCCTCTACATGACACTGGTCAGGCCACAGCTGGAGTACTGTGTCCAGTTCTGGGCACTCCACTTCAGGAAGGATGTGGACAACATTCAGAGGGTCCAGAGGAGGGCCACCCACATGGTCAGGGGGCAGCAGGGCAGACCCTACAGTGAGAAGCTACGGGAGCTGAACCTGTTCAGCCTTCACAAGAGAAGGCTGAGGGGGACCTGGTGACCATCTATAAACTCACTATGGGGGGACCAGAAGGGTTTGAGAGAGACTTTGTTTCCCCCAGGATCCCCCGGGATAACAAGGAATAACAACCACAAGTTGTTGGAGAGTAGGTTTAGATTAGACATCCGTAGGAACTACTTCACAGTCAGGGCGGCTAGGATCTGGAACCAACTTCCAAGGGCAGTGGTGCTGGCTTCTACCCTGGGGGTCTTTAAGAAGAGGCTTGATGCCTACCTGACTGGGGTCATTTGAGTCCAGTTTTCCTCCTGTCCAGGCAGGGGATCGGACTTGAAGATCTACAAGGTCCCTTCCGACCCTTCTTCTATGATTCTATGACTTCAGTGGAAGCAGGATCAGGCCAGTTGGTTTCAATGTGATAGATTAATTATATAAAGTAAGAAGGATTATCCTTGGTCTTCAGAAGACTCCTCTGTGGTTAATAATATTAGCATTTTACCCAAGACCACACAACAAATCAATGGCAGAATTACTTACGGAAGCCAGTAATAAAACTGAATCCAAGTTTCTTGCATGTTAGCAAAGATCACTAGCCATAAGACTACTATGGCAGCATGCAAAGGGATTTGTTAGTCAAATTAAATGTGTCTTGTGGACGAAGGCTTTGGACTGACTAGGCACATCTACATGTGTGCATTTACTGCACACTAACCAAAATACTGTGTAGTACAGGTGCATGTCTACATGTGCATGCCCATACTGCTCAGTAAATATGGCAACTTATGCTGACTTGAGTGTAAATTTGATACCTGCACACAGTGTTAACGGACCTTAATGCCTGCATGTGTTTGATGCTGGCCTATTCCTGCTTACTGAGCAGTAATTTACTGCACAATAGATTTAAGCTGGCGTAAATGCACGTGTAGACACGCCCACTGGGTGCGTCTACATGTTCATTAATACACGGCGATTACTGCGCATTTAATTTAGTATTTGTATAATGAAGTACTAAATAAATGCACAGTAACCCAAGTTACTGCACAGTAGTGCAGGCAAATGCCTTTTATGTGACACTACTGTGCAGTAGTCTAATAATACTGTGAAGTAGTATATTAGCACTGCTTGTGCTATGATGCACTACTGTGCAGTATTATTAGGCTGCTACTCTGTTAGTGTCTCATGTAAACATACCCATTGGGATTAATTCTATCAAGGGGTTTTCTTTCATAACATTTGTTTTCTTTCTTGTTTTATAACTGGGGGAGAAAAGGAGGTTAACCACAAAGACATTAGTGACTTGCCCAGGGTCATTCAGGTAATCTATAACAGTGCTAGAACTG
>JAGPOW010001167.1:593291-603454 GCA_030014935.1 Caiman crocodilus | reverse complement strand
ACTGGAATACAAACCTAATGAGTTGCCCTCCTCCATCTTACCTATTGAACCACTAAGCCTGTCATGTAAAGTAATTTTTCTTTCAGGGAACCTCCCATGCATTTGAAATCAACAAACCATTAAAGGGCACTTCAAAACTTTTTTTTCCAAAGTGTGTTGTCTTGAGTACAGCTGGCTATATATTTATAAACAGACTCTTCTCCTTTTTGTATGGACATTCTCCATTGTTTAAGAGGGCTGTTTATTAAACAATTGGAAATGGACCTGGGAATACCAAAATTAAATCGACGGTGGATTTTACTTTTGATTTAGCCCATGATAGATTCAAGGATACTGATAAAATTCATTTCTGCATTGGGGTTCAGATTCCAAATAGCCCCAGGTACAGGGCTGTGGAGATCTAGGTTTTTGGTTCAGATCCCAGGCTCTCCAGCTATATGTTAATGCATTATTTCTTAGTTCACCAAGCTTTGCCATTGGACAAAGTGTTTTTCAGAAGTAAAACCCATATTTTGGCACAGATTCACTAATGTTAAAATGACCAGTGTTTACCCAGAAGCAAGTAAAGCCACCCAAGTAGCATTACAGAGCCTAGTTTAAAATTCCATCTTGGCTTTTTTTGGCCCTGTGATCTGCAGTGGTAATGGGGCAGCACTGTCTATGAAATGCATTCACTGTGTGGGGGAAAGGTTTCTACAATAAACTGATTATTCCATTCAATCTGGTATTCAGGCTGTAAAAATGGCGCAAATACTTTAGAATATGATGGGATTCTGTTCAGAGTGTCAGCTGCCACATACTTCCTGGAGAGAAGTGATTGCTGATATGACACTAGATAATGTCTATATTAATGTAGTTAAATGTGGTTTGTCAGAAACTAGGACAGCAGCATTTAAAGAGGCAGACTAGAGATTATAGAGACAAGCGACAGGATGGTCTCTGCAGCTGCAATTAACTGTCTTTCCTTTAGCTTCTCCTGCTTGGTTTGCGCAGAAAAGCTACCTTTTCCTCCTGCTGATGAAGGTTGATTAGCAGTCAGATGGGGAGAGGCTCTGGGGATGGCACAACGCATTAATTAAATCACTTCTACAGGCTAAGTGGTGACACTTTGATTTATAGCAGAGCTCACTCAACCAGGCACTGGCATTTCCTGGGCACTGAGAGGAGGAAAAGCCACGCTGGGAAGCAGGTGGGAATGGGGTGTGAGCACTTTAAAAAAAAAAAAAGGAAAAAAAAACCTGTGGAGTGAATCCACAAAGCTGATGAGGGGTATTTTCAGTAGAGGGTACTTGCAGGAGCAGTTTGGGAAGCCCTGTAGGACTGTGAGTGGAGCCTGAGTGGCTGTCTTGCACAGAAAATGTATCAATTTATATATTTAAATTCTTTAACAAATGAGATTTTTATAACCTACAGACAATATGTAAAGGAACCTGGACATAATAGCAGGACTATTTGCTAGTCGGTGACTGTCAGAGCAGGGCGGTCTAGGAGTGAACAATGCCAAGTTCTAATCCTAGTTCTACTACTGATTCACATCACGGGACAGTAGTTAAGTCGCCTAAACTTTGCGTTCCAATTTTCCAGACTTCCAAAGAGGGGATAATGTTTTTTACAAGCTTCTGTAAAGGGCTTTGAAAGAGTAAGCGTTAAACAGAAAAGACACCCAGCAGGATAAGGCTGACTCAACACAGCATTTGCTGGCAGTTACATTAAAGAGGGGTATGAAAAAATCACACCTCATAGGTAACATAGTCATGCCCGGAAAAACCTTGTTGTGGATCCAGTGATGTCAACAGAAGAGCTCTGACCAGGTTAGCCTATATTGCTCAGGTGCGTCTCAGCAGGCAGAAAAATGTCTAGTGGCAGTTACAGCTGCTGGTCTAAGGAAGTCTGCCAGTATTGCTGTGGCAGCTGAAGCAGTGCACTCTAGACAAGCGCTAAGAATCAAGGTGGCCTTGGCTCTATCCAGAATCTACTTTGTTTAGAATTTTACAAATTGAAATGGCTACTTCTCAAGCAGTTTTCCTACTGGAAAACTTCCCATTTCGCTGGCAGCAAAGCTGGGAAATCTTCCCTCTAAGATCAGATACCCATACAATGGAGATACTGACTTGATTCTTTTAAAAGAAATTTGTTATCCTTGAATAAAAGGTGGAATAAGTTCAAAGCACTACTACTTGTACTAGTATTTCAAGGTGATTTTAATCTTAGTTTTTGCCTTGGTAATTCTTTGATTTCTGTTTTTCCTTAAAAGCTTTAAACAAGGAATTATAAAAACTATGGGTGATTCAACTAAACACAGCATTCAGCTTGCTGAACACAGCAAATACTCTTTAAAAAAAGAAAGCGAGACCAAGAGAGTTCTGTGCGCAATAAAGATTCTCCCATGATCATATTCTCTGGAAGTGGAGAAGATAAAATTTATTTTTAATATAAACTCATCTAAAACATTTCCTGCCTCAGAGTATGATCTTGGCATAAACTAAACCAGAATCAGACTCAAGGATTAGGAAGCATTCAAGGAAAGCATTAAGCAGCACCTGGGGTTTAGGACGTCTCTTTCCTTTTTAATCTATACTACTAGGTTTTTTTGGTTTTTTAAAATTAAATTGTGTTGCAGCAATGCCCAAAAGCCTCCTGCAGAATTGGGACCATATTGTGCTAGGCACTGTACACACTTTTGTAATAAAAAGACAGATGTTATTCAAATGAATTTACCATCTAAAATATTAACTGATTACCCAAGTTAGTTGTCACAAGTGAGAAGACATGTTACTATAAAATCAAAATCCTTTCTAACAATTCATGGCTCTTAAAGAGTTTGATTTTCTTTACATCCAAGATGTATGACTGATTATATCAGTCACCATGTGAACTAAGCAATTCTACTTTGATGATCTAAATGGTGTTTCTCATTTCAGTTGAATGTGGCATTTTAAATTCCTCTCCTAAAAAAGACTGCTTTTTAAATAACCTTCACATCTCTCCAAAGGTGGCTGCATTTCAACAACAGGTGTAATTTCCATTTTGTGTAGTAAATGTATGTTTCTCTAGTATTATCTAAGGATCTCAAGGTGCTTAACAAGCAATGAATTTATCTTCCCAATCCCTTTGTGATGTTGCTATTATAATCCCTGTTTTATGAAAGAAGCAATAGACCTACACATTTGGGTCAAACAGGAAGCCTGCGGCACAAAAGGGACTAGGCATCTCCTTTTTAAATTGCTCCTTTATCAACACCATCATTTTTCCTTTATGTACAATATTTTGGGGTCCCTATTAATGAATAACAATTCATAAAAGATATAATTTAACTCTGTCTGGAGTGACTGGATGGCTTGGAAGAGAACTAACTCATTTTTAAACAGATCCATATGCATCTCCATTTCATTATTAGATGAAGTTTCCAATGAGGCAAACGGGCTTAGCTGCATGCCTCCCATTAACATTAACTTTACTTCAGTAATGAGGTGATAGACTTAGTACAATCACGAAAGCTAATATAATCACAGTGATGAGACAAAAGCATGTTGCAATAAATACTGTTCAGAATGATGACATTGACAACATAGATGGATTGTACTGAGGATGGCAAAACGTGCCACTGAAAAATGATGTAGAGAGGTTGAAGATCGTGCTTCAGGGTGCACTAATAAAGGTATATAATTGATGGTAACGTGTTGCACTGAGGTGGATAAGGACAGTGACACAGGGCAGAGGAGCGGATGCATCCTGCAAGATGCTTTGCATTCATCCTGCAAGATCCTTTGCTGAGTACACTCAGAACAGGGAGTTTATAGCACTGGACCCTTTTATGATAATCTAGGGAAGATAAAGAGAATGAATATAGTGTCAATAATAGCGATGTTACAAAAAAGGCAACATCTATGTAGGGGAGGAAATCAGAAGCTAGTGGTGATGGCCCCAGGAGGAGGGTGAAGTCACTAATGTATTGTACCCGCATACCACTTATATCACTGTATCGTTGCAGCTTCATTACTTTAGCTAATAGAATTCTATGAATCAAACAAGACCTGAAAGGACGTGATAGCAATGAGCAAGTCTCTTAGCACCAGTTTCTCTCTCCATATAACATAAGGTTAAAAATAAAACATCCACTGTTCATAAGTGAAATTAACAGGAAGAAAGAGTGAGAAGACAGAGTATATATACTACATTTGCACACAAAGAATAACATAACTTTTTTTTTTAATTCAACAGTCACTGCATTTGGTTTACATAAGTAGTACCTGTGGGTTTGATTTTTTTATATTTTCCACTAAAAGCCTATAAAATCCCATACATCATAGAATGAACCTCTATTAAAACCTTTTAAAGTATTATTCACCCAAGCCTAAATACAACTAATATAGAAAATGTAGTATACTTGCAACACAAATATGTTCTGCAAACAACTTTCTGTACTTCTTAGGTAGCCTCTTAAAGTGTTTAGCATGCATCATTTAGATGGCTAAAGCATCTTACAACAAACCTAGCTGAAATATTTTTTAGCAGGTAGACACTTTGGAGAAGCTGTACCATTGTAAGTGCATTTTTAACAAAATCCTCTTTTTAATCCTACAGCTACAACTAAGATGCATTGATACTGACATGGGCAAAGTGTGTTTACCTCACTTAGATTTCAGTATCTTGGGGATATTTAGAGGGGTTCTCAGCCCTGATGCTAAATGATAAGGCTTGCCCCTATCATTTTCTTAGGACACAACATATATGGTTCTGCCACTCCTGTTTGCTGCATTGTTCCAACCATTGTCACTGCAGATTTTCAACCACAGCAAGGAGAGCTCTGATCAATATTTCTTTGTTGTGCAGCTCTGTATTAACTACATCTCACTTCCCTTTGACAGTGACACAGATCACATGCAGCTGCTGCCACAGCCATGAGAAACAAGTATTCTGGAAAGCATATTCATTATCTGGCTGTTAAAAGCGACAGAGCATGCAAACCTTACCCTGACTGGGTTACCTGAAAATCAACATCTCCATTTGATTAAGCGACTGCCAGCCAGTCACCTTCTCCCTCTAACCTTGATGTGGCAGGGCTGTGACAAGTGCACACACTGTAACATCAAAAATGTTTCATCTGTGTTCACAAATAGACGGCTTAATTTGTTTTAATAGCATGGTCTCTTGCCGAGTTTCCATTGTAAACCCTGGTTTTCAGGAATAAATACCTAAGCTGTTTGAAATGGAATCAAGCTTAAAGTTGGGTGGTGAGATGCCAGTGGGGATCCTATTTAGGTTCAAAGTCTACAGCCATTTATCCAACTAAAACATTCATAAACTTTCAAGGCAATTTGGTCTGAGTTTCACTTACTGGATTCAGACCCTTAAAAAAAAACACATCAAGTTATTTGTAGGGGGGCAGGCTGGAGGATTCAAAGAGTTGTTGTTCAAATAAAAAAGAGACTGTGTAAAAACTACAGTTTCTAAACAGGTCTGGTCCAACTGCACATTCCAAATATTATTTGCCTTTTTAACAGCAACTCAGCATCTACCAGCCATACAAAACCAACACAGCAGAGGGAGAGGAAGCCTTCATGAAACCCACAAAAATAAAGAGCTCACAGTGTTGTCAACTCTCACAATTTTGGAGTGAGTCTCATAACATTTAATGTTTTTCTTAGAATCCTTGTTCCTAAAAAAAAACCCCTAGAAGCTCAGCTTTCTTTTCTAAAAAGGAAAAAAACGATCCTTCATGGTTACTGAGAAAAGCTTGAAGCTGTGAATCTTGAGTGCTCCAAGGATAGATAAGTAATATTTATGTTTTTAAATGAGTCATGATTTTTGAATGCTTGGGGTTAGCAATACTGATGTCTGAAAAAGGAAAGAGATTCTATTCTGGTTCACACTATTAGCAGAACTAATAAGTGTTCTGCAGTTGGAACCGAGTTATTTAATGATGATTATACATGGTTCAGGAAGATCCCATCTTGATTCTTTGATCCTGAGCTGATTTTACAGAGGCAGCATTCAAAAAAAAAAAGTGGGGGGAAAGGAAATCTTGTTCAGTGGTAAACACTTGCAGAGTTACTGAGACAAAGATCACAGGCCTGCTTGATATTATTGCAGAATGAGTTTTCTGCATAGAGGTTCTTAACATAGGAGTAAGGATGCTTGGGTGTGATGTGCTGACACTGAGTATGTGTGGTACAGGTTTTACCTCAAGCACGGCATACATGTAGTTTAACTTCAGTCAGTTAGTAGCAGGTTTAAACAGAACTGAAAGAAACTACTGTTGAAACAGAATAGGAGCATCCACCCAGGGCACAGGAACTTATAACTTCATCAGTGTCAGTGTGTGCCTATATAAGGGGCTGGGCAGGTAGGGCCCAGCTCAGGCAGGTGGCTCGTCCCTCTCCTTCCTTCAGTCTGAACTCTGGCTCTGTGGATGTGCACTCCTGCCAGGTGTGCAGGGGAATGGAAGCTAGTACTTCAGCACTCACCAAGTGTGTTTCCTTCTCACTTTTTTAGCAGGAGGGCAGGTGAGAATTTGCTCAGTGGTGATTCTGCTCTCCACTGCTGGCCATCTACTTCAGCTCAAGGCCTGATTGCTCTAGTGCCCATGGCCAGGATGAGCACTAACAGGGAAACTCAAAAGAGGTGTGGGGATTTAGACTGAGTATCCGTCCCCACCTCAGTAAGGTAGCTCATACCATCTGCTGCAGTGCCTGCATGGGAGGGGAAGAGGGTGAGAAAAAGGCAGGAAAGCTGCCCACCGAAGGCAGACAACCATTGGGAGGCTGATTGAGCTGGGAGGACAGTTTTTTGTAAGCCAATATCACTGAAATTTGAGTGTCTGAATCTCACTTGGCCCCACATGGTCTCAGACTGGGTCTTCCTCCTCCAGCCATGGTCCTGCGACTCCTGCTACAGCTCTGAGCAGACAAAGTTCTGATCAGTGCTTCTTGCCATGAATCGGTGGACAACTCAATTCACTGGCAGCTCTACAAGAATAAAATTAAAGGTGTGTAGCGCCGCAGACTTACACCCTTCTGCTTCTGCATTACAGTATATCCACCATTCACTTAAATGTCACTGGCAAGACAGGCTTTGCAATTGTTGCTAAAGTCGCAGAGAGAGAGGTCTTTTAGGGACAGTCAGAAAATATATTTGGGGTGTGATACCAAAGATCTGTTGGTCAGCTCCTTACTCAAGTCAGTGCCATTGCTCGCTCTCCTCCCACAGTCAGGTGTTTGTTGTTCTTCTTGTTTTTTATATAATACAACAGCTGTGACTTAAGCTGCCTCCACAGTGGCTGTTGGAAGTTATCCTGTATATATTATCATGCTTGACCACAAATATTAAAGATGCAGGCAGCCTTAACTTAAAACTAGGGTTGGCAAGCCAATGAACTGACCAGGCAATTGACTGCATATTTTTTTATCAAAGGTTGTAGTTTTCTTGTAAAATTGCTATATTGACAGAAACGTAATCTAAAAAATTGTTTTTGACATTTTTTTAATGGAAAATTTGTACTTTTTCTGTTTATTTGGACCTATTGGCAATTTTTTTACAATTTTTTACTGATATTTGACTAGTCAAATATCCAACCCTATTTAGAACAGTTTTATTTTGTGGATTTGGTTGCCCGTTAATGATGGCATTGGTAAACAACAACTAGACAACACGAGCAATTCCAGACAGCAAGCAGGAAGAAAAATTCTATTTTCCTTGAGCAATGTGATCATTTTCTTCCCCAGTACTCAGAAGTTTTCTTGCCTTTTGCCAAGTGACATTCTGTGCTGATGGCTCTATGGGACGTGTGCCAGACTTCAGATTCAAGAGGAGGTTGCCAGCTTCTATCCAAGTCTTATGGTAACCTCTGCTGGCTGATCAATAGTGTTACACTGCTTTCAACTGAGCCTGGCTGCCTAGCTGTTGGTCTGCACAAGAAGTAATCAGACAAAATAATGAGGGGAAGAAGAATGTGAAGAAATATATTGAAACTGGTTACTCATACCAGTCACAGAGGGGTTTTTTAATAGAGCAGTTTTAAGAATTCAGATAATTATGTAAATGAGGAACAGTCCATACCAATATGAGTTTACTTCCTGAGATTACACAGCCTCATAATATTATTAAGTGGCACTGCAAATGAAGATTTTGGAAACTTCTCCATACTCAAGACTGGAGAATTGCATCCAAATTGCCATTACAGTATCAATTTACACATCTGTCAGCTTCATTTTTCATGCTATGCTTAGACCATGACACCCTAACTGCAAAACAATTTGAGCTGCTCAGTCTGCACTGTGGGTGGATTAGCTGCCTGTTATACTTTCCCTTATCACTTTCTTCTCTAAATGAAGCATTTTCTATTTATACAGCTGTGCATAAAGCCAGGTATGTTTTTTATTCCAGCAGTACCAAAAGGCCTCAATCAAGTTCAGGGCCAGTGGTACTAGGCTTTGCACATATAGTTTTTGAACTTTGGGGCAAGGGCTGTTACAGAGACAAGAAACAAAAGTCAGAAGGGAATACAAAAAGGGACAAGATTAAGTGACTTTTGTAAGGTAATACACAGCAGGTGAATTCCCATTCCCCTGGCATAATTACTGGTTGTGATGACTACATAAAGAGATAGAAAATGCTTACTATTCAAGAACTGAACCTGATCTGAAGCCACTACAGCAGACTGTGAATCTCTGTTCTGTCTCCCAAACCCAGCTGTAACAGTGGTCTTCCTTACCATTATACAGACTTGCTATATATTCTATCCTTATACAGAACAAGTTGTTAAGGGAGAGCCCATAACATTTGTCTGACATATTCAGCATCCATTTTTTCTGTAGACACAAACAGGTATCCAAGCTGTGGTTCAAAAGAAAAGCAGCAGAGGCATAAGTCAAGTTGCTGCAGTGTTAAAACAAGGTGCATCTATAGAACATGAATTGCTAAAAGCCAGACAACTTCCTCCACCCTAAACATATGGGGAGGACTTGTTGTTAATGAGAGACAGACCAATAGCACAGAACCATATCTTGCCTGTTATTTTCCTCTTCATTCCCAGCAGATGAGGTTATAGTTCGTTTGTTTTTTTCCATCCTGCCTGGTTGTTTGCTGTTGGTTGCATGGGAATTTAGAGTACTCATATTAAAACCACCTGTAATTTACTGAAGTCATTAATCCCTGGTTGCTAGACTCCGATATAGGGGAGCTCTTTTGCACCCCCACAAACCCTTTTAGTGTGCCATGTCTGAACAACAAATATCAAATAATGATGCAGGCACACCACAGAACGCACATCCTGAAACTGGAAAAAAACTTAAAGCAGCATAATGGAGTAAAAAATAAAATAAAATAAAATGTTTCGCAGCTGCCATACTTATTCCTTCATATTCAGATACTTTCAATTCATTAATCCCAGCATAAAAATAAGTATTCAGAGGCCAAAAACTTGTTAATAAAGCGAAGTGAAGTGGTGAACTGCCACTGCAGTATATAAATCATATAGAAGACTGAATGACTTCAATTCAGAGTTTAGAATACCAAAGCCATGATCCAAACTCAAACACTCAGCAATGGCACCATACCAAACCGTTTCTGTGCATTTGAGGCTTCAGCCCAGCCAGATAAGAAAAAGCAGTTCCCTGCTTCTCTCCACAAAAAGGAGTTAGGCATAGCACTCTCTTCCATGAATTGAAGATTTGCAGGAAAGTGTTGAACGCAAATTCTTCCAAGTACAGAATCAGTTTTAAACGAATCTCAAGTTTGCTTTATTAGCAGCTGTACCAAGCAAAATCATGAACTCTCTTACAAAGGGGGCTGTCACTTTAACAACTCAAGAGGTTACAAGGTTGTTAAGTGAGAGAAGGACAAGTTTGACATTTACTACCATCTCCCACGACAGGACGCTTCTGTTAACAGTTATATACCTTCATATCTGGGTTCAAGGGGAAGGATTTCCTATAGACTAGCTCTGAAAAATCTCTTTTCAGAACAGTAAGAGAAAAAAACATTTGCTCCCCCGATTTAATTTTAAAAAAAAAGCAAATAAAATGTGGTCTTCCAGATCTGGCTTCCTATCCCTACCACCTTCCCTTCCTTGACTAAAAAGCATTTCATTTTACCGTCAATTTTCAAGCTGCTGCATTACCAGGATTTACAATGTTCCATCTCCCTTGTAGTCTGAGGACACA
>JAGPOW010001167.1:580767-592896 GCA_030014935.1 Caiman crocodilus | reverse complement strand
ACACAGACACCAGCAAAATAGATGCGTTTTAGAACCCCTAAGATATCCCCTTTTAACTGGGACATCAAAAAAAAAAACAAAACAAAACAAAAAAACAAAAAAAAAAACACATTTGCCACCTAGCATAGTCGAGATTTAATCACTTATTACACCCTGTAATAGTATAAAGATGTTACGTACATACCTCCCTTCTGCTCTCACTTGATAATGGTCAGCCAAAACATTTCTAATCAACACTTATTTTACTGGCCTTGACAGGATCCCAGAGACTCTTCTAAGACAATTAATGCCAAGGCATTTCTTAAAAAGGCCTTAGTACTATTCTACCAGTGGCATCAGCAGTAGGATCTCTGTTGCCGATACAGTGATGGGGTGTTTTACTCCCAGGTTGTTTAGCTTGGACTTACTCCAAGTAGGAAGAAAAAGTGGTAAATTTGCCAGTGTGGCTAGTGGTACCTTGTTCATACAAGAAATTCCAGCAATGCAATAGCTGGAATGTTAAAATACAGCTCAGCATAGACAAATCTGACCATCTTTCTCGATAAACCTAACTAGGTTTTGAAGTGTGCAACCCTGTCACTACCATTAAACAAATCACCTGTGACACCTACTTAGACACTAAACTCTACTGCATGTCTTGTCTTAGTGGGTAGTTCCTACACCTTTATACCATGTTTCTCTCAGCTCCTTAAGAATGCTTACCGGGGTACCACATTACATTGTTACAACATCTTGCCATGGGAGGGCAGCAAACGGGAGAGAGCTGTGACTGAGTAAATGGTAACAGCACAGCTCTATGGAAGACACCTTAAAATTTTCATGGGCACTTGTCAGCAGAGACGCTATGTTTTTCCAAGACTTTTGTCACACAACTTTGGAAAAGGACAAAAAAAAATGCAAGTAGGTTTTCAGTTTCACATATGAGATAGCAGGTAACATTTTTATTCTCTCATATTCCACATGCAGTTTACCTATAAGAACAACAAAATACCCTGTAATAGTATAAAGAATATTTTAACAATGTCATTATAGCTACCCCACTGTATAGTTCTAAAATTCACACTTGTGCAGACTGCTTTAATCCAAGAGGGAAAAGAGGTACTGATTGAAATAAATAAGCACAGTCAAAATGATGGAAATGCACAACACACCCAGATATGTCAGCAAAAAGTAAGAATGAGGTATCATATAAAAAGAACTGTCTGGTTCTGCCCAGTGCTAGGAGTCTGATTTTTCAGGAAAAGTATAGTGACTCAGTATACAGAAAGGTTTTCAAATCCTTTTTGTGCAAACTATTCCTACATACATATCAGAACGAGAGATTAACATTTGGTCATCACCGAAATTAGGCTGAAATTTCAGACCAGAAAATCTTCCGATCTTCTAGATCAAAATTTTGTGCTGGAATATCATTAATAAGCTTCTAATAAAACTCTGGCTGTTAGCCTTTCTTCAGAGCAAGGCTGGAGACATGTACCCTGATGTTTTATCATCATTACTTAGTCTACCAGCATAATGTTAATTTAGGATCTCAGAACACCTCAGCGCTTTGGCTTCCTCCCCTTACCTGGCCTGGAGTGGCATACTGGAACAAGGAAATATGCAGAAGTTCAACTCATAACAATCTTAGCATTTTAAGCAAGGAGATCCAACTAAGCTAGAGTTGGACCACCCAGGGTTACACCGTAAAAACAAGACCAGTAACTAAGATGGCATTTACAACCACACACAAATATACCCCATACTAACCAGTTTTCCTCCAAGCTGGGCAGCTGAAGACACAATGACCACAACTTGGGTCCTTGCTCTGCCAATCTAATCTGCTTGACAAGAACACAAATGTGGCTATGTTGGGCACCAGAACAAAACCGTGTTCATTCCTTTTTCCTCAATTTTGGTCAAGATGAAAATGCCTATTTGCCAAGACACAGCAAACCAGGGACTGAAAGGCGTCAGGCACTGACTACATGAAACATCAATACTTTCAGCTACTAATCCATATAAACCCAATAAATAATTCATAATTACATATAAATTGTGCACCATGGATGCTGAAAAGTCCTCAAGGGATATAAGCTCAATAGGCATTCTTTACCCTTTAAGAGCAAAAATCCCTCTTCATAACTAGAACTGTCAATCTGAAAGTCCATGGTCTGCAGAGAAATACTTTAACCTCTACTACATATAGATGCAAGGCTTTATTATGTTCTTATCCAAGTGGCTTTGTACACTTAAGCCACTGTTTGCATCGTAAATGGTAGCTATTCCATTAAGACTAGCTTTTCAAGGGATTCCCTCACACCTCTCCACCTTTCTTTGCAGGTACATAGTGTTCTTGAATCTAAGAAAGTGAAGTTTTACTCCACAAAGCAAGTCCTTTGCTTTGGCTGAACAGTGTTTTTTGTCTTTGGGAATGTCAAGAAGAGAGTTTAAGCTGAAGCTCTTGTGCAGCAGCTGTTCCCTTGCTGTTCCAGACTCTAATTCCCAGTTTCTTCCTTGATGTTTCAGATGCACAGTTTTCAAACAGGCAGGAGCTCCGGGGGATACTCTCCGTAGCAATATTTTGCAAGGGGGTCTCTATAGGTGTTTTCATGCTGCACACTCTGTGGGGAAGAGAGGGAGAAGCCCTTAGGAAAACAGAGGCTTGTTAAAAACCACCTCTCTAGTGTAAGAATACCTTATTCCCTTTCCATAAAGGGCAGTAAACAGTGCTGTTTATATGCTGTTGTGCTCCCCATCCCCAAGATACTACCATGGTATCAAAAATTTGAGTTTGCAGCATTACAACACACAGCTGTAGACCTGTAGCCAGACACCCTTTACTGGAAGTTCCCAGGCAAGTTGCACTCAGATTGCTTGAGTTCCCAACCATCTAGATATGCAATGCCAGGTTTTTGTCCAGGCACATAGCCTGGGGGAGCGTGGCTGAGCAGCAAACTCCATTAAACAAAACACAAATACAATAATTTGTAATAGGTGAAACCAGAATCAAGACACTGAAGCAACCTACCCTCAAGCTTTAAGGGCCATTTAAAACTATACCCTTCATTTATGATTCATATCTAGTTTGTAGTATTAGCGTTTGCTTTGATACAAAGTACAGGGATTGTCCCTATCAACACCTTCCTATGGGTTGACTGTTTTGGTTGGAACAAAACTACAGATAACCCTGCTGGCTTTAAGATTTGTGGCTTTAATTATAGATACACAGCTTTTGTTTATTTTTAACATCAGTTAAAAATACTATAGTGAGCAGATTTACACTGGTGATTACCCAGATGAATGTCAGCTCATGGGAATCTAACATGGTACTACCAGGTAAATAGTCTCTGAAGCTGCTAGGGAAAAAAGCACACTTGTCCTCCCGCATGGCTCCTCCTCTCCCTCAAAAGGGACTGGTAACTCATTAGGGTAAGCAGAACTGTAATTGGTTGGTTTCATTCCAGCCTAGTATTCTTTATGCTGTGTATCTCCAAGTAAAAGTCAGCATCTACTTCTGCAATGCTCAGAGGGCTTTTTGTGCCTAGTTTAGAGACTGTCTCCCCTCTTTCAGACAATACCCAAAGATCCATATCCTAAGTATGTGTATACATGAAGATTTAGATATTCACAGCACCAATTTCCCCTTTCCAATCCCTTCCTTAGATACTTTTTGACTCCTCCTTTTTCTACGTTCCACTTCACACTGGACATGCTGTTGCATCTGACCTGTGATGAAGTCCTGCATTTGGCCAGACACAACTCAAAGTGATCTTCCACAGCCATGAAGAGGTTCTGGAAAGCTATAGCTGCCCGGTTCAAGAAACGCTCAAGAAGATGTTGCTGGGAAAACCAGGGGGAGAAAGAAAGTCTAACATAAGTTACTTAAGGAAGTGGAACAGGGAAAAAAAGAGTAGATTTTTTCATTTCATTTTTTCATTGCAGAAGCAATTAAGGCTACAGAAGAACAAAGTCACCCAATACTTCTCGTTCTCTTGGTTTTTTTAAACGTCTACTATGAATATCTTATTTTTTATAATAGAACACAAGGCATTTGGAACTGTGCCCCGTTCATGAAATACAAGGAAGCACTGCAAAATAGAGTCAAAATAGCATTAAAAAATAGCAATAATGAAAATTTTGCAACCAAAGAACCACAAAAGATCATTCTATAGCCAAGACACTTAACTGGGAACAAGGAGATCTTGGTTTGTTTTCTAACACTTAAAATCTTTGTGCCTTGGTTTTGCTTTCATGTCCACTAGGAAACAAATTACATTTCTCTTCTGGGTAAGGAATGTTTTTAATCAGTTGCAACAATGATAGCGGCCGTAAACAGATTGCAATGGGTGTGCGTCCAGGCCAATGTCCCCTGCTCCTGAGAGGAAATGATTTGCATTATCCTCCACAAACTTACTCAGCCATGAAGAAACACGCCCATGTTGCTGTCATAAACAAAAAGCATGATATACTAAACTCTCCTGAGTTTCATTTCTACCAGAACCTCTGGATAAATGTTACGGGCAGCAAAAGGAAAAATCCTTCCCTTGAAAAATCTGAAGGACATTGAGAAGATGCAAATTTTATTCCATGATTGATCTGAGCTGTGTCTCATTAAGTGAAGTACCAGAACATCATGATGGCCTGGAGGCATAACTGCATTCTCTAATGGTGCATCTGCTGGCATCCTACATTCCTGACAATGGCTTACTACTAAGCATCCACGAAAATAATTAAGAATTTCACCTGAAATGGGAAGCTACAATAGCATTTTCTAGGCTAGGAGGTTAAATATTAATATAAGCTATTATTACAGCTGGCTAAAGGGGGAAATCTCCCCCCTAAAAAAAATTTTTGAAGGAATCTGTCCCATTAGAAAAATAGAGTTTTGCTGAAATTGAAAGCATTTGTGAAACTGTGCTAGTTTTTTAAAGTTTCATTTTGGGGCATGGGTTGTAGGGCAGAGGAAGGAGGGGACAGCAGTGTTTACAGCTTCGAAACATCCTTTTTCAATCTTTTCAGAGTGAATTTTCTCAGTTTTTGTTCTGACACAACTAGGTTTTGAATGTTTAAATATAGAAGAAACAAGCAAAAGTTGAACTCAACAAAACATTATGACCAAACTACATTTTCCTCTCCTTTCTGTTCTTAGTATATTATATAACAAAACATACAATTCATGGATTTTGTAATGGAAAAAGACAAATGTCAAAATCGTTCACAAAACGTAATTTGTCCTCTACAGAGTGCTAGTTGCTATACAGTATTTATAGGACAATCTGTTATGGGTCCTCACAGGTTCTCTCAGTTTACAGGTTCCCCTGTAATGAATACACTCCCAATTAATTAAGATCCTTGGACACTAAGCTGGATAAGCAAACTAAGAATATATGAAAAACAAGAGAAACTCTGGGCACCTTGTTAGGCTGCAGGCAGCAGGAGACGCAGTATTCATACACACTGCAGCAGCCGTTGGGCAGGCAGCTTTCACAGCTGTATAGTTTTGTGTGAGGCACGTTGACATTACAACAGCCATTCACCAACAGGTCTTTCCTTTCACAGATGTAGCCTGAAACACAAAGAATAGCCCTAAGCAGGATCTACTCCCCAGCATCTCTCACAAGAGCAGGCTCACGCAATGAAATGGTGCTGTAATAAAGAGTGCACATGTGTAAAGACTATGGTATATGTAGACTCCTATCATTCAAGAACAGGTAAGCCTAAGGATTTCTTATTCTGATTTATATTCATAACCAACCTGACATTTGCCTAACAGGAACTTTTTTATGATGTGATCTGTAAGCTGTTTCAAGACTAGAATGTCTCAAGATTCAGCATCTCCTACATTAGTATTGCATAGTATAGACATTGCACATAATGTAACACTAAAGTGTGTTCTCTAAATGATTAAAGCTTCCAAGATTTTGCACAATCCCTTACTGTGGGAAGGAGGGGAAAGGAAGTACAGTAATAACATGTAGCACCTGCTTAGGTTAATGTTATTTCCATTCTCAATCTGAAAAAGAGCCTGATTATATATATATCTATATCTATCTATATATATAGATAGATATAGATATATATATAAAACATTGACAGCACTCAACATTAGAAGGATTCTTAACTGCATGTGTCCAGAATTGCGTGTATCTAGTGTTTCTGGATATAAGAAGAGTAATCCTAACTTTACTCACAAGCAACTAAAATGTCTAGTACAGCTCACTTCAGTTTCTATTTGTACATCCCACAGGTTACCACAGAATTTTTGCATGACAGGGAATCTGTGGTCAAGAAAGGCCCAGCACTCAAGTAAGAGGCGTATGATGCATCAAATTCTTTCAGAAGCATGTACAGTGCTTAGCTGCTTTTAGTGTTGCCCTCTGTTTAAGGAAAATGACTAGCTCACACACACACAAGGAATATCAGAGTCTCTGGAATAGTGAATTTATTTTTGCAACTTTTTATTGTGCAAACTTCCCTTAAACAAAAAAAACGGGGAAAAAAAAGCCACACAGGAACTGCTCAGGCTGTCAGACTTACCAAGGTTGGTTTGCTTTTACATTCCTTCCTGTCTATGGCCCAGATTCTTAGTGAGTAGTATTGCCTCCTATTGAAATGAGGCATGTTCACAAATGGCACCAACTACCTCAGGTATGAATTTTGCAAACGACTTAACAGAATCCCAGAGACAGCTAGAGCAACTTACTTCACTGGGAAACAGTACTGTGCCAGGATACAAGACATTTCCACATTGGTATAATTTACATCCATTTTCTACACTGACGTAAATTACTTCGGGATTCCAGGCAGACAATGAGCTGCTTATCCCAGGGCGGCAGACTTAGTTTAGGCTACTATTACCAAGCCTCTCCATTAGGTTTCAGGAAGCAGATAAAAGCATGTTTGTTTTGCACAAATGATTACTCCTGGGTGAGCTGCAGGCACATTGCACAGACCTTGGTGTAACTTACACCAAAAGTACCATATACTAATTCTACACTGAATTAGATAGAATTACCTTGGGGTTGGGGTTTAAATCATCTGCTGGCTATGTGTGCACACAGCTGTAAAACATATCAGGTGTCTGTGGCCTTCTGTTCTCATGAAGAAGCATTTCAGACATTACCCAGAGCAAAATAGTTTACTGTATAAAGAATGCATTTAGAGTAGAGGGACTGCTACTTGAAAATCACAGCAAAGATCTAGAGGTAGGCAAAGCCATCAGCATTGTGGTCTGCACAAGAGAGTCTTTTCAGTAGCCTTACCCAGTTCATCTGTAATGAGGAGCTTCCCTTGGACAGAATTCCTGCACTGGTTACTTAGCTGACTGCTGTTTCCCAAGCTGAACTGCACCTTCCATACAATGGGCTGCTCATGGTCCTGTACCTGAAGGAGGTTTCGATCTCGTACTGACCTTTCTTCCTGGCAATGACATAGAAGAATGAAGGTGAACATGCAGATTCCTTCTCTTACTTCATTCTGCAAAGCGTGCAATTCATAATCGTGGAAATTAGAGCTGGAAAGGATGTCAGGAGATCATCTACTCCAATTCCCTGCTCAAACAGAACCACGTACTTTGCAATCCTACATTAACAGAAGATTTTGTTAGCAACAAGAGGAAGGTCAGGGAAAGGGTGGGTTCCTTACTGAATGGAGGCAACCTAGTGACAGATGAGGAAAAGGCTGAAGTACGCAAAGCCTTTTTTACTTTGGTCTTCACAAGCAAGCTTAGCTTCCAGATTACTGCATAGGGCAGCACAGTTTTGGGAGAAGGCGAGCAGCCCTCTATGATGAAAAGAACAGGTTAGGGACTATTTAGAAAAGCTGGATGTGTATGAGTCCATGGGGCTGACTGCACATCCACTGGCTTTGAAAACTCGTGGCAATTGGGGGGAGGTCTCAGACTATCGGAAAAGGGTACATACAGTGCCCACCTTTAAGAAAATTAAAAAGGAGGATCCAGAGAACTACAGACCAGTCAGTCTCCCCTCATTCCCCAGAAAAATTAAGAGCAGGATTTCTAAGCACTTGGAGAAAAAGAAAGTGATCAGGAACAGTCAGCATAGATTCACCAAGGGCAAGTCATGCCTGACTAACCTAACCACCTTCTATGATGAGATAACTGGCTCTGTGGATGTGGGGAAAGCAGTGGACATGATATACCTCAACTTCAAGAAAGGCTTTTGATACAGTCTCCAACAGCATTCCCACAGCAAGCTGAGGAAGTATGGGTTGGATGAACGGACTGTAGGGTGGATAGCAAGATGGCTGGATTGTGAAGTTCAATGGCTAGTGATCAATGACTCAAGGTCTAGTTGGTAGCCAGTATCAAATGGAGTGCCCGAGATTGGTCCTGGGACTGATTTTGTTCAATATCTTCTTTAATGATCTGGAAGATGGGATGGACTGCACCCTCAGCAAGTTCATGGATGACACCCAGCTGGGGGGAGCAGAAGACATGCTAGACTAGGATTCAGAGTGACCTCAACAGATTGGAAGATTGGGCCAAAGGAAATCTCATGAGGTTCAACAAGGACAAGTGCAAAGTCCTGCAGGTAGGACAGGAGAATCCCATGCACTGTTATAGGCTGGGGACCAACTGGCTAAGCAGCAGCTCTGCAGAAAAGGACTTCACAGTTACAGCAGACTATAAGCTTGATATGAGCCAACCATGTGCCCTTGTTGCCAAGAAGGGTAACAGCATACTGGGTGGCATTAGCAGAAATGCTGCCAGCAGATCAAGGGAAATAATGATTCCCCTCTTCTGCACTGGTGAGGCTACATCTGGAGTACTGTGTCCACTTTTGGGCCCTCCACTATAGAAAGGATGTGGACAAGTTGGAGAGAGTCCAGTGAGGGAAACAAAAATGGCGAGGGGATGGGGGCACGTGACTTATGAGGAGAGGATGAGGAAACCGGGCTTATTTAGCCTAGAGAAGAGAAGATTGTGGGGGGATTTGATAGCAGCCTTTAACTATCTGAAGGGTGCTTCCAAAGAGGATGGAGCTAGACTACGGGCGGGCAAAATTTGGCCCATGGGCTGGAGTGAGCCCGTGGCAGACTCCATTACCCAGCAGACCCTGCCAATGTCCCTGCAGCTGGTTCCCGTGGAGACCCCAGGACTCCTGAGGACACGGCAGTGTGGGGACAAGGCTTCCATGGAGACCAGACAAAGCAGTGCTGGTGGGGCACATGGCTGGGTGGGGAGCTGCTCCGCAGCCTCGGCCGGTATCTTGCAGTGACAGCACAGGCTGGAGCCAGGGCAGAGCTGTGATCTGCTACCCGCATACCCTGGGCAGCAGTGTGCAGGCAGCAGATCACAGCTCTGCCCCACAATGTCACTGCCACAAAATCCCAACCCCTGCCCCAGCCCCGCACCCAGCCAGCACTGCTTGGGCCGGTCTCCATAGAAACCCTGGCCTCACGCTGTCATGGCCCCACTGCTCCTGGGGTCTCCCTGGCACCTGGCTGGACAGGGACTGCTGGGAAGGGCCAGCTGCTGGATCTGCTGTTTTGCCCACCTCTGTGCTAGACTGTTCTCAGCGGTGGCAGAATAAGGAGCAATGGTCTCAAGTTGCAGCAAGGAAGGTTTAGGAAGGATATTAGGAAAAACTCCCTCGCTAGGAGAGTAGTGAAACACTGGAACGAGTTACCTAGAGACATGGTGGACTCTCTAAGCTTGGAGGTTTTTAAGGCCCAGCTCAACAAAGCTCTGTCTCAAATTATATAAATCGGGAATGCTTCTGCTTTGAGCAAGGGGTTGGACTAGATGACCTCCTGAGATCACTTCCAACCCTAATTTTCTATGATTCCATGATCCCCAACTATCTCATCCCAGCCAAGACTTGGTATACCTGGGTTTTAAAAACCTCTAAGCATTGGTGATGCATAGGGGGTGTACGCGGGTGCACATGCACCCCCTGAAATTGGCCATGCACCCCCCTAGAAGCTTTAGCCGTGAAACCAAAAGTGCTGCTGAAAATGCACTTCCAGTTCCTTCCCTACCCCAGTCAGCTGCTGGGGGACACCCCCCCCGTCAGCTTGGGAGGCAACAGTCGCCCATGCCTCTAAGGACGGTGATTCCACAACCTCTCTAGGTATTGTTTTCCCTAACTAAACATATAATTGTTACAAATCTCAAGCTAGATGAAACTTCAAGAAACACTGCAATAGGAAGTGACACACGGGTTGTCACAGAAAGTGGTTTACCATATATGGCATGAAACATTAAATCGACATATTTAAAAGACAAACAACAGGGTTATAATCATTACTGCAAATTACCCAATGCATTATAATTCAGATAGTTATTTCAGACCATAAAAGTAGTTGTCTCTTCATTAAATAATGAATATATACTGCAAATTGTTTCAGCATCAAAGAGTGGGCTCCCCTCTCCACACTTTACCAGCCCCCTTTCAAAAGCAGGGGACCGAAGAACAAGAGGACAGGCACTTCTGCAATACCTTCCATGCATGGATCCCAAACTGTAGTAATTATCTCTCATTGCCCACCCTTCATGAGGTTGTAAAATAGTACCTTTTCCAGTTCAGAGGGAGAAACTTAGGCAGATAGGTTAATCTTAAACTACTGTTCCTGAAAGCATAGACTTTCAACACTATGGAAAAATTACTAATGCTATACACAGACTGACCATTAAAGGTACTTTCCTCTACATCATACCAAGTGAACACTTGAGGATACATGCTGGAAGTCATTCAAGAACAGCTAGGCCAAGTCTATTTAGAGATAAAGAAGATCTTAAAATACTTCAGGTTGTGTATGGAAAGCCAGGCTACAAAAGAACCTTCCAAAACCACTCTGCAAAGAAGAATAGGCGCAAGTCAGGTTACTTATGAGTGACACTTCAAAAAACAAGTGTTAAGAAAGCCAGTTGTCCCTAGAATTGTTGAGGACTTTGGAAGGGTATTATTAAGAGACTAAATAACTCTCTCATCTAGCAAAGATCTAATTAGGTAAATATTTTTGATGAAGCTCATTTACAAAAGTTGGTGAAGTAGTTCTTATTTTTACCAACAGAACTGTAGATCATTTTAAATAAATCCTTTTTTTTTTTAAAACACAAATAACCTGTAATTTCAAGGTCAGCTATTGCTTTTGCTAGCAGGTTCCCAAGGTTGGCTTAGATCCTGCTCCTCCTACAGGAATTGATATACAGAGGCCCTCATGCCTGCACAATGTCCTGTTCTTGAATCAGGACCAACAATGCTGGAAGAAAAGAAACATTAACACACAACAAGGAGATCCCTCACTATCTTAACTATCTCCAGGCCTTAAAAAAAATGAATGTCCCCTGTTTTATTTCTAAGTGACTCTGCGAAATTGAACCAAAAGGCAACCTTTAAGAAAAAGTTTTCTAATTTGTATATACACGCAGCATTTAGCACCGAGCAAGATGCACCCTCAGTCCCAAGAAGCCCACAGACCGGGGCCCGGTTCTACCAGGACTGGCCAGCGTTTCCCAGGCACGGCGGCTTCTGCAGGATTAGGCCTCAAGTGATAAAGAGGAGGTGAAAACAGAGAAGGGGGACATTTGAAATGCAATACTGACCTGCTTGAAGGTGCTGGTAAGGAAGTAGATGAGGGAAAGTCCAAATACAATGCCCAGCACCCAACGCTTCCTCAGCAGCTTGCGCCACACCATGGACACAAGCTGCACCATGCCCAGGACCCCCAGGGTGAGGATCCTCTGCTCTTGCCACTGCTCCTCCGCCCCGCGCTCAGCACTCCCCTGGATTTCCCCCCACACCCGCCGCCTCGCTACTTTGGGGGACTGGAAAAAGTCTCCAGGGCCAGACAGGCTTTCCCCGGCGCGTCATGCCCAGCGGCAGCCCCCGAGCCCTGCAGGAGGGGAAGAGCAGGACAAGCCTGAAGGGCACAAGCGCCGAGCGCAGGCTCGTCACGGGGGCACGGGCTGCAGTGAGACCCCTGGGCCGGGCTGGCAGCCGGCTTTCCCGCGACCCGGGGCCTGGAGCCCTCCGCTCCGCGCCTCTCCCCAGCGCTGCCGCCGCCGCCGCCGCCGCCGGGGAGGAAGGGGCGGGAGGCGCGGAAGTCACGTGGCGGCTGCTCGCCCAGGCCTGGCCGCGGGACTGGACGGGGCAGCCCGGGTAGGTAGGTAGGTAGGTAGGT
>JAGPOW010001167.1:537753-580667 GCA_030014935.1 Caiman crocodilus | reverse complement strand
CCTCGCCCCGGCGCCGGGTGCTTGCCCTGCAGCGAGCCGCCTCCTTCTGCTGGGCCCGGGGGCTTGCTGCACGAGAGAGGCCGGTGGAGAGCCGGCTTTCCCTTGTGTTTAGAGCTAATGGAGCCCTGACAGGCTGAGCTTAAAGTCAGGGACTCCTGACCTCTGATGCTGCCCTCGGACTAGGTTTCCTCTAGGCCGTCTCCTGCACTCAGGCCAGCCTAGGCAGACCTCAGCACCGGCGTGAAGTCCTCTGGCCTGCGTGGGCCTGACTTGGACGCGCCACTTCATTCGTCTCACTGGCTGCATTAGAAAAATGGGAGTACCGTTTCAGGGGCTCCCTGAAGTGTTAACTTGTATACCGCACCACAGTAACGTGCTGTTAAAACACCAAGGGTTGATACCGTGCGACTGGATTTTTCTCCTGTAAGCCGTTCCAAAACCTGAAATGCAGCCTTGAATTCAACAATAGCGATACAGCAGAAAGTCTGCTTGTGAGTCGCAAAGGACATGTCAGGAAAGCAAGTGCTGTCTGGGGTGTTGCTGGAGCTGCTGGGCAGAGTTAGTGCCCTGGTGCTCATGGCTGTGCATCTACATCAGGGGTGGGCAAAATGCAGCCCACAGGCCGGATGTGGCCCGCCAGGCCACTCTATCCGGCCTGCAGGGCCCCTAAAATATTTACAAAATTCATATTTATCTGTCCCTGACTACCTATCATGTGGCCCTTGATGGCTTGCCAAAACTCAATAAGCGGCCCTCCACCCAAAATAATTGCCCGTCCCGATCTACATCCTTGCTCTGTGCTTTAAGCCGTGGTCTAACTGCCCACTAGTGATTGGTCCCACTTACATGAAAGCAAAGGGATTTCCAAAGGGATGGCTCTTCGGAGGGTAGAGCCTGGTGTTTGAAAGTTGAGACTCTACCACCACTATCCACATCTAGACAGCATTGACTCATCTGTTCATCTTGATACAGACAGAATAAAGTGCTTTCTGCAAGCTCTGGCATTTTCAGGGCTTAACTATATAAATCAAGATCATAACTAATTTTTGCATCTCTTGAAATCTTACTGTACAACATCCTTAACCGGGGGTTGCCTGTATAGTCTACCTGGAATGGCCCATCTGGGTGGTTTATGACTTATCTCCAGTAATCAGCAGACTGTATTTTGGTTATGGAATGTATGTGTAAGTGTGTATGAACATACCACGCAAATGCAATTTTGGGAATGCTTTAAGGAGAGAAATGCTAGGTAAAAGATTTATTTTATTCTTGCATCCATGATTTATGCTGTTCAGGTGCACTGCTGTGCTTTCATTTTGCCCCATTGACTTCATTAGATCTCTGCATAGATGTGACAGTCTCCTCGCTTGTTGTAAACTCAGGATACATAATGGGTCACTTGCAGAGTAATCCGTGCTCTGTTTCCATATATTAGCCTTCCAAATAAAGAATGGGGGGTGAGGAACATGGAAACATAAGGCAAAGGAGAATAATTGCTAAATTACATGTTTTATCTTTTTCTTCCACAGCTTCACACAACCTAAGGCTGTTTGATGATCAGTTGGGGAATATGACGAGAATGATCATATCCTTATAGAAGACAAGTATGTGTGTCACTAGATATATAATCTCAATGCCAGAATTATTGGAAATCAAAACTTTCCAGTTAAGTGATGCTAAATGACCACCCCACTCCCCCCCCACCCCCCGGTCAAGGATGACTTACAGGATTTAAAGGATGTATTCCAATCTCTTTTAAGCTGCCGATGAAATCCTGGCTAAATCATTGTGGGGGGGGAAAGGCCCCTCATTGCCTCTGTTTCCCCATTAGTAAATGGGCCTAATAATTCTAACCTTGATAAAGACTTTTGCACAGCTTCATTCATGAATAGTATGTGACACTGTCCATTCTTGCTTTCAGAATGAAATTATTATATATAAAAATAAAACAACTTTTTGAACTGTAAGGTGGTATCTTACAAACCAGCTGCTTGAATAAGGAGGTTAACTAATATAAAGTTTTCATCCTAATTCTGTGAGAAGCTGCTATAGTTCAGGGTCTGACGTTATTATAGTTTCTGTGCCTATTCATCTGCTATACCAGGCCCTAATTCATTTAACAAATTGATGATCCTAAAATGAATGATATGATATCTCATACATGCAGAGGTTTGAGGGCAATGTGAAGAGTTTACTATTGTGGATTTGCCAGAATTGCAGTAGATAATAAAATTGTCTGGGTTCTTGGTTGAGGTGCAGTTTTCATAAACACTTTTTGTTCTTTTTTCCTTTGTCTCCTCTTGTTATTCCTGAATATTTCTTTCAGAAGAGAAGAAAATCATATGGCTTGAGAGCAAATGTCAATTCAGAGCCCCTCTGCTGATTGGCCTGGAGACCCTCTTCAGATTGCCTCGTTATGGAATTCTGAAGTCCGTGTGATCATTCACTTTGTACCACTTGATTTTGAAGACAACCTTGCTCCTTTTTGCTGGCTCGGAGAGCTGTTTTATGGGCTACCATTAATCAGTGGTGAAGCTTCTAAGTGTTGTTTTTCACAAATATACTAAACCTGATGCACTCTAGAGCTGCTGTTCTAAGAAGCAGATGATTTTTGCCAACCATGTCACAGGCTGAATGGGTATCACAGCCCTCTAAGTGTGTAGGCCTGTGTTATTAGTCACTCTGGAAATTGTTGATCTACGTTAATGTTGAGTGTATTGTGTTTTAAGGTGTTGAGGAAAATGCAGAGACGGCATAGCAGTAACACTGATAACCTTCCTCCTGAAAGGTAAGTCTTCTTCCTTCCTCTGTTTCCTTCTCAATCCTCTTCAAAGAGAAATATTTGGGTTAAAGTTTTGGTGCACTTCATATGGTTAGAAAATAAAATCTGGAGGAGTAAGAAAGGAATATTTCCCATTGTCTATAGCAAGACAAAGCAAAAACATATCCTATGTTCATTTCTGTAAGAAATATCAGCTACTTGTCTCTGCCAGGTGCAAAGTGTGACCCACTGGGCCAATCTGCTCTTGTTCCCATGGTTTCTTTTTTTAAAGAGAAACAGCCAGCTGAATTAAGGCTAAACATTAAGTTGTGTGCATATTTGCAGTTAAACCTTTTTCCAAACTCAGCCTAACTCAGACTCCTGAAAACTGAACATTGTGAAACTATCACGGTTGTTCTGGCCAGTTTTGCTCTTGTACTACCCCTGAATTCAAGAGGAGAATCCATTTTTGTGATGGTCCTGACATAGGTCTAGACATGAGGCCTGTTCAGGAGTGGAGGTCCTTTACTGGTCTGGCCTTGAGGAGTTCCCAGAATAACTTACCCTCAGCTCAGTGGTGTTAACAAGCAATCCTAGTCTGAAGTTGCCAAATAGAATCATAGAAAATTAGGGTTGGAAGGGACCTCAGGAGGTCATCTAGACCAGCCCCAACAATATCTTCCCCACCAAGACTTTGTCTACCCAGGTCTTAAAATTCTCCAGCACAAGTATACAGTACCACAACAGCAAATGAAAGGGACATATCTTTGAAAGTGATTTGGGAATCACTGTGAATGAGCTAGTTGTTGAGGTGCTGAACTCAGTTCCAGGACTAGAGAAATAATTTTCTAGTGCTGAAAAGCAGCCTCTTCGAGCAGGTAGATGGACTTAAAGTGTGTGTGTGTGTGTGTAAAGCAGACTTCTGTTATACTTGGCGGACTGAAATTACTGAGGACTCAATAGTGAAAGTGATACTTGACTATAAGCAGTAACTACTGACATGCTCCTTGCTGGAGTTATAAGTTACAGTTTTCCATTAGAGTAGAAAAAGGGAGTCACTTCCTTGGGACCGTAGAGTAAGAGGAGTTCAGCACTATTTCTGAATGCCTGGTAACCTACAACTCTGCTGCCTACCAGCAACTATTTTTTCCTTGAAGCATGCTGGCAAGGTGTCTTTGCTGTCTCAGTCAGTTTTCTGTCCACCTTACAGTCCATTCATCCAACCTGTACTTCTTTAACTTGCATGTGAAGATGTGGGAGACCATATCAAAAGCCTTGCTAAATTCAAGGTATATCATGTGCACTGCTCTTCTTGAATCCACAGAGCTAGTCATCTTGTCATGGAAGGCAATCAGGTCGGTCAGGCATGACTTACCTTTGGTGAATCCATGCTGACTGTTCCTGATCACCTTCTTCTTCTACAAGTGCTTAAACATAGACTCCTTAAGGACCTGCTCCATGATTTTTCCAGGGACTGAGATGAGACTGACCAGTCTGTAGTTCCCTGACTCCTCCTCCTTCCGCCCCTTAAAGATGGGCACTATATTTGCCCTTTTCTAATCATTTAGGACCTTTCCCAATTGCCATGAGTTTTCAAAGATAATGGCCAGAGGCTCTGCAATTAAATTAGCCAATATGATCATTTCATCTCAAATTTTATGTAAGTTTTGTAGGGTCTTTGGTGTATTCATAAAACCAGGGTTTATCCTTGTGCCTGTGGATAGCTAAGAATAGAATCCTTCTACTAAGCAAAAAAAGTAATATTTCAGTGAAAACAAATATGTAATTTTTTGTCATGTTTAATATTAAGTAATGTTGTGTGCTTGCACATGGCTAGGGGAAGAAGTCCAAACATGAACTAATCAGAAACCAAAATAAAATGTATTTTTTTGCACGTTTCTGTCCAAGACCAGGTTTTGCAGGAGCATATTAAGTCTTGTGTGCTAATCAAATTCTAATGCATGTCACACTGATTCACAGAGAAAAAAAGGCTGTGCAATTGTTTTAAGTTACTTTTGTGCTCTAAAATAGCCTTGAACACAGGCAAGGATTATTTGAAATCATTAAATTATTTTGAAGATATGGGGTGAAATATTGACCCAACTGAAGATCCAGGCCAGGCACCTGGATTTCAGAGAGATCAAGATTTTATCCATAATATTTACCTGACAATAATGCTTTTTAAATGTGTGCTGAAAGAAGCCGTATACTCTGGTAGCATTTTTTCAGACAACATCACTGTATTACCTTGTATAGGACCATATTCCAGTGTTAAGCTGTACGTACTCATCATGTTCCTGGGGATTCATACAGAACTACTATTGGTATTTTGTATCCAACCCTGATAAATGGCAATGAATGTTTCATCCAGTACCTGGCTGGTTAATTCTGAACCATGAAAAAATGATTCTTTGCACATGCCTGCAAAGAGACTCGCTCTGGGAGTAGGGGATGGTTATAAAAAGCCTTGTTGAGAGCTCTCTTAGTGGGGAGAGGTGCCTGGTGAGAATTGGAGCTAAATCCAGAGGGAAATGAAATACAAAGTTCTGTGCTAGGTTAGATGGCCAGGAAAGATGATGAGCTTGTGGAGAGACAGGCTAAGGGAGGTGTAAGCAGTGTGTGTGTGTGTATGTATGTGTGTTATTTCTGAAATTGAAGATCTACAGGGATTAAAATCAGGAGAGACCATAGCCCTGCAATGAATGTCTTTGTGGGTTAAGATTATTGCTGGGCTTTATTTGTTACACTCTTTGCTGCTTAGTCAATTGTTTGCTTTACGTTGGACATTTTATTGGCTTGTGACTTGATTTAAGTGTCTCCTTTTGGGTTCCCATGAGGCCAAGACCTTCCGTACATTCACATAAGTGCCATGCCACTGAGTTTAGGCAAACAAAGCGTTCTTTTTCTTAGCATTTGGCATTGGGGTGAGACGGTCTGAATTCCACCCCTCATTTTGGAAACTCTTTGTAGGCTGTGGGCTATCTCACTAGTTCAGGACACAACCAGTGCCCAACCCAAGTCTGTTTCAGACGCTTATCTCGGAGGACAATTTACTGGTTGAACAGAAAATTGTTTTGTTTGGGTGGCACCAGCAATTTGCCTAACTATTTTTGTCTCTTGAGTCATATGACAGGCTGTTAGCTTTTAACTCTTTTCTCACTGTTTTACTCTGTCTCTCCCCTGAGTGGACATCTCTTGGCCATATCTGAATAAAGTGGGAAGAGCCTGAGTATTGGGGAGTGTAGGTTAATTCTTCCAGTTGGTCTGATTAACTCATTTAGACATAATCCCAGTTTCTTGGTGATAACATCTTAAATCACAGGAAACAGTTGTTTATTTTACACCTATTATATATTTAACATCAAAACCATTTTAGAAGAGTTGGAAGAGTACTGAATTTAGCTTTAACTGGCTTACTTCTTGTCAGATGCTCAGGATGTTTTTGGTCCATGGATGATGAAAATGATGTTGTTTGACCAGTACCTTGTAAACTCTGTAGTCTTGCAAAAAGGAATAGTGTCTAGCCCTGGCAGCTTAGAACATTAGGAGGATGCTTTTCCCACTTCACATCCTGTACTTTGATCTCCACTCCATTTTGTCCATTGGGGTTCTGTCTCCCCACAGCAGAAACCGCAGTCAGACCGTCAGTTCTGAAACCAGCGTGGATGAAGGTGGGGTTTTTGAAGGACTGAAGGCTGAAGCTTCTTCACCACAGCAGCTCTTCTCAGGGCTGGCGGGGATCCCCTCTGGCACCATCACAGCTACTCCATTCCAGTCAGGTTTGGTTCTGGGCTCTTCAGCAGGAGGCGGAGAGGTCTTCATTCAGATGCCAGCCTCAAGGGAGGAAGGGGCCACTCGGACGGAGGGAGCTCCATTCCACCACCGGCAGCAGCCCCATCACTACCACCATGGCCATCATCGAGGATCCTCCCTGCTGCACATGGCTGGTGGGGATCGCCATGGACATGCAGAAGAAGGCACTGAGGACCAGGCTGGGACTCCAGCCCCAGCCCTCTCAGAGTTGAAGGCTGTGATTGGCTGGCTCCAGAAAGGGCTTCCTTTCATCCTGATCCTCTTGGCTAAAGTTTGTTTCCAGCATAAGCTTGGTAAGTACCCCACTTCCTTCATTTGATTGTAAGGCTCCTAAAAGGTGGTCAGGCAGCTCAGACCTGCCAGGATGTCTGTTACAGTCCCTAGAAATAGTAAATTTCTTGCACAAAATGCAGGCTTTGAAATTGGAGACAATTCTTGTTGTACATCCTATCTTTATCCCCTAAATTATTATTTGCTGTTGTTAGAGCTGAATTAGGGCCATGCTTGTCCCACTATGTGGGAGACACTGATTGTGCCTGGTCCTGGCCGCTTCCCATATCCATCAGAGGCTGATGGTGTTGTGAAGAATCCTTGAATTTATTTAGGACAGATGAGAGAATGGGAATGTGTTGTGTCACTCAGAGTCCCTTACTGGTCAGCTAATGGGTGGCAATGAAGGTCTGAGAAAGGACTTGATGCTTGTATGTGGCCAGCACGGTTGTAGTTGTGAAATAAGGGCCTGAAGGAATCATCGGTTTAAATTCTACTGCTGAGATTTTCAAAACTGCCTAATACTGGCAGTTCCCTTTTATTTTAATAGTCATTGGGCATTCTGGTGGCCTTGAAATTTCAGTCTGCAAATCTTTAAATATCAAAATGCAAGTGGGCTCTATCTGGTGAATTTCACTTTTTAAGGAAGTGACAATGCTAAGCTCGCTAGACAGAGGAGACATAACATGGAAATTGAAGCCCTTCAGGCCTCTACCGATATTCCTGGTAATGTACATCAGTGTGTGTGTCAACATCTTACTTTTACTGCCCTGGTCTCCCTATATAGCTTTGCCAGGTCACCTTGGTTTCAATTTGTAGAATCTGTTACTATTCCAGACCTGCAGCACTTTCACCCTTCTGGATCTCTTATGAATAGGGCCTGCCATTTGTGCAGAACGTGTATCAAACTGTTTAGCAGTTTTTGATTCCGGGCCAACATCCACCAGACATGACAGACAGCTTCGTGTTCATTTGGCTTGAATATGAATCTTATATGAACCTTAGTCTCGAGCTTAGTTGCCAGTAATCCTGCAGTAGCACCTACCGTAGCCAGAAATCACAAGTCTGTTTGTTTAAAAACAAAACAAAACAAAACCCTAAAATGTTGAGTGCACCATAATTTTTCAGTCTAGATCCTGCCTGCCTAGGCCTATGGCATTTTGACAGGTGTCTTTCCTTGCAGGGATTGCTGTGTGCATTGGCATGGCCAGCACGTTTGCGTATGCCAACTCAACACTCCGAGAACAGGTTGCTTTGAAGGTAAGTACAGTGCCTTGTTCCATTGTGCTCCTGAAATACGTTGTTTTGAATATGCATAACTACACTGATGTCAGACCTTTGTCGCTGTATTATGTAACTTATACAATTAATGTGTATATATTTCTTAATGTATATGAATAATCTAACTGCCCATGGTCCTTGTGTGTGCATGTAGCCACATCCACACCCTATCCCTGTTTTTCAAGAGACACAATATAGTGGTCAGAAGATGAGGATGAAAAATAGAGAACTGATTTTTATTCCAGGGCTTACCACTGACTGGCTTTGTCCCATACATGAAAACAGAAATGACAATATACATGTCAACAAGATGCTGTTAGATTTAATTCATTATTGTTTTCAGAGTCCTTAGACATTTTCAAATGAAAGATGCTATAGAAATATTATTTTTAATATATTTAAATGCTCTCTTGCTATTCCTGTTATTTGTAAACAAATCAGTAGGCTTCTTTGGGTCTCATGGTTCCTAGAGGTACTGATACCCTTGCAATGCAGGATTGAGGATACAGTAACACAGGGGTAGATAATAGGGCTGTGTGAAGCTTCAGTCACCAATTCAATTCAGAGGCGATTTGGTGGCTGAATCTCTGAATCTGAATTGAAACGGGAGACCAATAAAAAGGTCTGAATCAATCTGAAGCCTCCGAATCGATTTGGAAAGCTTTGGAGATTTGGGCAGCCCCCACTTGCCACTGCAGGGAGCTGGACCCGGAGTCCATGCCAGTAAGTGGGGTGGGGGTGCGGGGCTGGAGAGGAGGGAGGAGGCCACAGAGAGGGACCCCCACCAAGCCCCATTCGCTGCCTGCTCCCCCAGCCCACTTTCCCAGCCCCATTAGTGGCTGCCCTACCCGGCCCCAGCATCCCGGCACTAAAAAAAAAACAACAAAAAACCAAAAACCTAGCACTCACCGGCTGCTGCAGCGGCCGTCAGGGCCCCTGGGAGCTTGTGGCAGAGCCCCCACACAGTGTGGGGCAGTGGGGATTGCCCCCCCGTCTGGAAGCAACTGGTGAGTGTGGAGCGCTTTTTTATTTATTTATTTTTAAAGTGCTGGGACACTGGAGCCAGGCGGGGCAGCCATTGGCAGGGCTGGGAGAGCGGGCAGGGTTTGGGGCCTGTTCGATTGGGAGATTTGGCCAATTTTGCGGTGGCTGAATCTCCAAATCGGATTTGGCCAAATCAGTTTGGGACAGTGATTCGAATCACCGAATTGAATCACTGTCCCCTGAATCAGCCAAATCTGAATCCAAAGCGAATACTAGCCACTTCTCATATGCCTAGTAAGTAACCCCTGGCACAGGTGCCAGAGCGTGGCACTCAGAGGCATTTTGCTTGGCGCACACACTTTGGGGCAGATGGCGGAGAAGGGCCCCAAGCTATGCTACCACAACAAGGATCAGGCCCCTTGCAGCTCCCCTGCCATCAACACCTGGCACACCAACATCTTACAAGTCGAGGCTGTGAGGGATTTTGGCCCTCTGCCCATAATCATTACTGACCCCTGCTAACCTATCAATAATATGTGACTGGCATAAATACGTAATTATATATATAAGCAGTAGGAAAATTAATATAATAAAATGTGGAATGAAGGGATAAATTGCACTGTCATATAATGAAATATTTGTCTCTTATACTTTGGACTGTTTTATGAGAAGTCCTCTCATCAAGCTACCTGGTCTGATACTAGTCCTTTTTAGTAAATCAACCTCCCAGAATTATAGAATCATAGAAGTAGGGTCAGAAGGGACCTTGTAGATCTTCAAGTCCGACCCCCTGCCTGGGCAGGAGGAAAGCTGTGCTCAAATGACCCCAGTCAGGTAGGCATCAAGCCATTTCTTAAAGACCCCCAGGGTAGGAGCCAGCACTACTTCCCTTGGAAGTTGGTTCCAGATCCTAGCCGCCCTGACAGTGAAGTAGTTCTTACGGATGTCTAATCTAAACCTACTCTCCAACAACTTGTGGCCATTATTCCTTGTTATTCCGAGGGGCACTAGGGGAAACAAGGTCTCCCCCAAGCCCTTCTGGTCCCCCCTAGTGAGTTTATAGATAATCACCAGGTCCCCCCTCAGCCTTCTCTTGTGAAGGGTGAACAGGTTCAGGTCCTGTAGCCTCTCATTGTAGGGTCTGCCCTGCTGTCCCCAGATCATGCAGGTGGCCTTCCTCTGGACCCTCTCAATGTTGTCCACATCCCTCTTGAAGTGGAGTGCCCAGAACTGGATGCAGTACTCCAGCTGTGGCCTGACCAGTGTCACGTAAAGGGGGAGGATCACCTCCTTGGACCTACTTGAGATGCACCTGTGGATACATGATAAGGTCCGGTTGGCCCTGCTGACTGTAACCTCGCGTTGTCGGCCCATGTTCATCTTGGAGTCAATGATGACCTTCAGCCAATTTGCAATCCATCTGACTGTGTAGGCATCGATGCCACAGTCGCCTAGTTTTTTTATGAGGATGGGGCGGTCAACAGTGTCAATGGCCTTGCTGAATTCCAGAAAGACTACATCCACGGCGACACCGGCATCCAATGCTTTTGTAAGCATTGGACCTACTCGTAAAAGGCAATCAGGTTGGTCTGACATGACCTGCCCCTAATGAAATGCTGGTTGCCCTTGAGCATCATCCCCGATGCCGGCCCATCACAGATATGCTCCTTGATGATCTTCTTAAAGAGTTTCCCCAGGATTGAGGTAAGAGTGATGGGTCTATAGTTGCCCGGGTCCTCCCTCCTCCCTTTCTTAAAGATGGGGACCACATTGGCTATCTTCCAATCGTCCAGCACCTGGCCCGAGCACCACAAGTGCTCATAAAGCCATGCCAAGGGCCCTGCAATAACCCCTGCTAGCTCCCCCAACACCCTGGGGTGGAGAGCATCTGGACCTGCTGAGTTGAACACATCCAGCCCCTCCAGAAGCACTCTAAACATCTTTCCTCTTTTTTTTCCATCCAGATGTAAAAATTTCTTCCAAAAATTGTACTTTTCCTTGGCCCCAAGACAGGCAGTTTTCAGGGGTTTACTAAAAAAGTTTGTAGTCTAATACAGTGGTCTTCAACTGGGGTGCCATGCACCTTTGGCTACTGTGAGAACCTGTCACTAATGCTGTAATACTCGCACTGCTGTGGTTGTGGCTAGTTGAAACTTTTCTTGGTTTCCAGGAGACATGTTGGAGCTGAACTGGGAAGTGGCTAAAGTAGAAGCAGGTTCCTGCCTCCATTTGGTTTATCTAATAACCCTAATGCAGGAAAGAGTACGTGCTCCTGCTACAGTCCTTCCCAGTCCAGTCCCACACACAACTCCTGAAAACAGACATATGTGGGACAGCTCCACCTGGCAGCAGAAGCATCCTATCTCTAGGTTGCTGCACTGCCTCTGCTGCCAGGGAAACTGTCCCACATGCTCCTGTTTGCAGGAGGAACATGTAGGGCTGGACTGGAAAGGACTGTGGCATGAGAGGGTGAGCCTGCCTGCTTTAAGCTTATCAAATAATCCTAATGGAGGCAGGCATGTGTGCACAGGCTGCAAGCCTCCCTTGTCTGGTAGTGCATGAGGTGTGTGGAGTACTCTTACCTGACAGCAGTAGTGGAAGCAACTGCATCCCAGTTGAGAACCAGCAAGGTAAGCTGAGGCAGCACAACAGTGGTTCTTAACTGGGGTGCCACCAAATTCAAAAAAATTGTGAGAGCACCCTGAATCTCAAAATGTTGAGACCCACAGGTCTAATTTCTTTGGACTAATGTGTTTTACAGAATTTCATATCTCCCATAATACACAATTTAAGTCGCTTTGTTTAACTGTTTCTTAATTGGAAATCAAATATCCTGAAACCTCCTAGCAAACAATATCCCCCCATGCTGTTTGCATTGTGCACTGTATCAAATATTGGGCTCTGTTGTGAGCTCTGTCAGTATCTTTAATACTAGGGTCTGTCAGTTTTCAGTTGTGGTCCCTTTATAAGGCCATCCAGATCCAGCTGAGGTAAGTGAAAACTCAGATCTGTAGTACAACAGCATGTTGAACTGGCATTTCTGTACCTGCTTGTCAAGCTAAATGCATATACGTTGTACTCTGTATAAGTAATTAGGCTCAGAACCAAAACAGTGTCTGCGCATTTATCTGGAGTATGCACTTATCCAAACTTAATGCTTGTTAGTCTACAGTGCTGTCAATGCTGAGGTATTAACAGCTTTGAAACTACCTAGCTCCTGTCATTTTCAAAGCATCTGATAGCAGTCCTGAAACTGGCTATAGCTAGTTTTGGGACTGCTAATATCACAGCTCTGACAGTGCTGTGTACTTAAGGAGTACTGCTTACAATTCTGTCAGTGTTGTGTTATTAACGATTGCAAAACTATGTCCCATTATATTCAAGGCTTCTAATAGCAGCTTTTAGGTGCTTCCCTTTGTTTTTGGCCCAGTTAAATGGTACAGCTGATTACAAATTAGGCAGCTATGTTTACAGTTAGTATGCAGTTCAGGGGCATTTGATAAAGTTACAAAACAGTGGGATTGAAAGATGCTATAAGCTTAATTGGTTTAGGTACTTAATGGATGTTCAGGTTGCTGATTTTTGTTACAGTGGAAGCTCCAAGCAACAAACTGCGACTTGTGTTGTGTTGCACAGTTAAGTGTATTATATGCTGATTCAGCATGCACACACTAGAATACACTGTGTGCAGGATTTGGATGTCCTGTTTAGGGGCCTACCTTTGAAAACCATGTTCTGTGAGTTTACACTTCCATTTCCAGCACTGTAATGTCATCAGTGTTCACTGGAGAAACTCCATTTGACAAAGGACAGGCTCTGGCTCTGTTTATCTGTTTGTACAAGGCTGCCTATTTGTGTCTCACTCCCATGTAAATAACTAATTACTGAATGCTTAGAAGTGTGCCTTTGTCCCTTGGGAGGGCCTCACATTTTTCAGCAGTCAGAGGCTTGGTGCATAATGTCTATGTTCTCTGGAGACTTTGAATTTGTCTTCTCTGCTTCTTGTTTTTGCTCAGGAGAAGAGGTCAGTGCTGATTATCTTCTGGATCTTGGCTTTCCTTACTGGGAATACCCTCTACTTGCTTTACACATTCAACTCTCAGCAGCTGTACAACAGGTGGGCAGAGGGTAAAACATACTTGCTGGAATTGGGCATTGTAAAAAGTAAGAATTGACCTTCTTGCATTAGCTGGGGGAGGGAGAGTATCCATGGTATCCATAGCCCACAACAAATAGTCTGTGCACCTCTTATGCCCATGGAGTCCAGGACTATATGTCATGGGGTAATTGATGACAGACAGAGAGCCATGGTGCTGGAGCCAGATGGGAACACTGACCCATTGATTTTTTTCTTCCCTTCCCCTAATGGTTTCTCTGCATCACTGTATATTAGACTTCTGCTCTGTTACCGGAGATGAACCTAAGTAATTTTGTTTAGGTTTGTATCTGTATCCATTTTATTGCCAGCATTTGGATGGGGGTCTGGATGTGGGACAAAGCAGGCCAAGCTCTAAATACAAATACAGATCACCACTCTTCCCAGAATTCAGAGATGCCTGTATGCAGGAATCTGGTTTGGGTCCATCTCTACTTATTACAATCGCTGAGGGAGATATTTAATGCCAAACAAGGAAAGACATTGCTGAGATTAGGCCAGGGCATGAAACTGGGGCAGATGAGGTGAAATGGAGCAATAGCAAACTTAAGTTGTTAGGAAAATTGGTCTGACAGTTAACATCCATGCCCCTGTGGAATAATTGTCGGTGGCAATTGGGTGTGTTCTGTTATGAAATGCCACATGGAAAACAATCACTGAATAATGCAATGCAATGCAATGAGCAATCCTACAACCAATGAGCAGCAGTAGTCTAGCTCTTTTACACGTATGATCCTTTTGCCTTGAATTTTGATGGTTCTTTTACTGCCACCTACCTCCTCCCACCCAAGTCAGATTTTTGTTGAGTGCTAGCACTGTTGTACAGTGCTGAATTTACTTTAATAAACCAAATTTATTGCTGGCAGTGCCTGGAAGTAACTGTGTCTAACTGCTGCTTGGGAGGGGAGGGGGGATTTTATATTAACCCCTTCTACCCTGCAATATTTTATTTAAAAATAATTAAGTATGAGTTCAAGGTAATATTACACCTGCATGTTTGGAACATAGAATAGTGCAAACAGGAATCTAGGGGGCTCTGGGAAGTGCTGGGGAAAAGTGTTATTCAGAGACTGGTGATGGAAAGGATTGGGTGGGCATAGAATTGGAAAAACAGACAGAAAAGAAGGGCAGGGCGACAGACGGCAGCAAAGAGACTGTTTAGTGTAGCCCTGGGAAGCAGGGCCATCTGGAAGACGAGATGGGAATGTGGGGCAGCTGATAAGGCTTGACAGACTTAAGGAATAGCAGGCTAAATAGAAGTGGTTCAGTACAATTGGAAGGTTGTGTTGCTTTGCTTAGACAGGACAGTGTTGCTCTCAAGAGCCTAGAATAAATATATTGAAAATTCTGGGAAAGAGTTCGTGTCAAAGCCCTTATCCTTCAAGCAACTCTGTACAGAGCCCCACTGGCTTCCTGCACGTGGGCAGGGTCTCCCTTCCATCCAAACATCTTTGACAGGGGAAGTTTCTAAGCTTAGATCCTGCTGTTTATTTTTTATTTCTTGCCATTTTTAAATATATGTATTTCTTTATTTTCTGGGGTGTTTTGTTTGTTTCTAGCCCACACTTAGTCCTTATGTCTCTGATTTTGTTTCTGTTTTTAGGATTTAATTTTACCTGTTGTGCTGTGCCAGTGTTGTGAGTATTTTAATTTCATGCTCAGGCTTTTGGTATTGGGTTTTTCTTTTAGTTAGGCTTTTGCTTTTCTCAGGAGACACTGGTAGACAGTAATATTGAAAAGAAGCCTCTTCTAACTGCTGAAGACGATTTTGATTGCACTGTTACTCAGTGCAGTGGTTCCCAAACCATGATTACACAAAGTACTGGAGCTTTATAATCCCACTCTTGGAGCAGATAGTCAAGTAGTGCCCAGTATCAGATGCTGAACTTTGGAAGAGAAAAAGGGGAAGGTATCTTTCTGCTGCTGCTCTGTACATGCTATCTTAGCCCACATCTGGAGTGGACTTGTATACCCCAAGATGACCCTGGCTCAAATTGTAGTAGATCACAGCAGTTGTGCTACCATGAGTATGCCAATGCTTCCCCGCCTGTACCTGGCACCATACTGTTCTGTGTGAGCTGCTGGGCTCTGCTCTGCACAAGGAGCCCCCATCCCATAGGCAGTACTCTGGAATCCAGTTATTAGAGTCTGTGTAACAGACCCCTGCTGGTTCTGCTGCCTTTTGGGCTTTTGCCATTGCAGAGTCTTCATGGTGGGACCTGCTGCCCCACTGTTGCCCACATCCCATTAGTTTGTGCTTAATGGAATATAGGAAATGTTGTTTTTTGCTATCAAGTTCTTTGGCTGCTCCTAAAGTGCATGAGCCCCTGTCCCAGTACTGTCATACCATGCACAATGGTCCTGAATATTCTTCCATAAGAAAGACTGTGATGTCCTTTTTACCTGCCTGTTTTACATGCATGAGCAGCTTGGTGCTGGGGTGGGGGGAAATGCTGCAGCTGGTGTAATTCTGCTTTTTGCCAGAATCTGCCTTTGGGACTGGTTAGCAGAGCTTGATGGTCTTGAATTGGCCACTGCTATTCCTGCTGGGTGTTTCTACATGAGATGCTCACTGTGCAGAGCCCAATAACACTGTGCAGTAGCATGCTAGGCAAAATCTGTCCTGGTATGCTACTGCGCAGTTAGCGTCTGTAAAATCCTGTGAATCGGTGCTACTGTGCCATAGCATCAGTTACTGCACATTGATTTAGTACTTGGTTATCCAAGCACTAAATTTAATGTGCAATAACTATGGCGCATTAATTGAACATGTAGACGCACCCACTGAGTCACAGCTACCAATGACATGGACTACAGCATAGCATGTGTCTCAGGTCATTCCTCTCAATAAAGATGGAGAGATGTAGGTAGCTTTCAGGAATAGTATTGACAGGGCAAGGCTACAGACCAAAATTGCTGCATTTGGATGGAGAAAAGGATCTGTTTTCATCCTGGGTGCAGGGATTAACTCTTACAGTAGGTTTGTGGATGACAGGTTCCCTCAGTGAAAGTAGGCAAGTCTAAATCTGATGACCTTTCTGGGACTGGGTAAGAACAGGTATGGGTAAAAGACGCAGAGTGGTAACAGGACAAATGTGTCCTTCATGACCTTATTCCATTTAATAACTTGTGTTCAAGTTTGGTGGAGCCCCAGACCCTCTCCTCATACTGGAGCTAAGGTTGTTTGGTTGAAGTGCAGATGATTTGCCATTCATTGACATGTAGATTTTATTATACCTTTCAGCCTTATTTTTTTTAAACCCAATCTGGAGAGGCTGGACTTTTTTGACCTGATGTGGATTGTGGGGATCACAGACTTTGTACTGAAGTACTTCACCATTGCATTGAAATGCCTGATTGTTGCCCTGCCTAAAATCATTCTGGCTGTCAAATCAAAGGTAAAAGAACTCTGCTTTTCTCCTGATCTTTGCTTGATTGGAGCCACCAAATGAAACCATTCTTTTAGTTTGTGTCCAGAATTTGCTTGGTCTTTGCCATGGGGTGCACCATGCAAGGGAAGCTGCCTCTCCTGCATGACAGGTAAGGACTAGATAAAACGTCACTGTTGAGGGGATTGTCAGGACTGCTGCTTCTCTTCTTTCAGGAGTTATACTTTTCCCCCAAAAAGGGAAAAGAAGATATGAAGCCATAATCCTGCTCCAAAGCATAAGTAT
The DNA here is from genome assembly GCA_030014935.1 of Caiman crocodilus. Lineage (NCBI taxonomy): Eukaryota > Metazoa > Chordata > Crocodylia > Alligatoridae > Caiman > Caiman crocodilus. The sequence goes on along the minus strand of JAGPOW010001167.1, from coordinate 563,728 downwards.
ACAATACTGTTTCTTGCTACAGGCAATGGGATGTTTGCCTAAACCACACTTTGTGGACCAGCTATCCTCTACCCCAAAGATAAATACAGTGGATTATAAGGATAAAAATCACATATTTTATTGAAGAGAAATACCCTTACCTGTATAGCTGACAGTACATCACTTTATTAAAACACTCTGATTTGCCTTTGTGTGTGTATGCAGCAGAGCTGGTTAAATTGCAGCTTGTAACGTTTGAAATTTTTAGGGAAAAACAGGCAACCTTTGGTTAAATAATAGTTTGAGTTATTGTGGAACTGATAGAAATGTTTTTAAAATATTAGCATCAGATAAAACTATCTTTTCCCCCTGTTCTTTCCCTCACCCTCTACTTTATTAAATCTGACTTCCAGGAACTCTTCCGGCCTTGCTTAGCTTGGACTGAAACTAAATTAGCAAGGTTCACTCCATATTTAGACTCAATTCCACTTTATAAACTTAATTTGTTAGTGCAAAATTTTTGTATTGTTATATCTGGGCTCTCATTATGACAGGTGAATGTTTCACTTTAATAATAAAATTAGTTTCTAATTTTGGAAAGTCAACTCGAGACCTTCAAGGACTGATTTTAAGAGGCATTAGTTTTCTTGACTTGAAGTCCGCATTGAACCCTAACATAATTGGAGTGCACTATTTTGCTACTTCTTGAGTGTTATGTAAAATGTTGGTTCTGATCTCTTGTGTTTATTGAAGATCTGTAGCATTTCTTTTTCTTTCCAAAGATAGGTATGTTAACCGTAGTGTTCTGGGCAAATTCCAGCTGATAAAAAAATACTCTACTTCCCTATACGCTTGTCTGCACATACAAACTATACTAATTTATCTGTGCTAGTACAGTTAAGGTAGTGTTAGAATTATATTATAACCATGATAATCCAGGAATTATGTGAGAAGCAAGGATTTCTTTAGGCAATATAAAGCGATTTAGGCAATTTCTTTAGTCCAATAAAAGATGGGACTAACTGCCTGGTTGGGGTAGAGTTAGGCAAGCCTTCAAATACAAGACATTCTCCTTCAAGTCTGAGGAGAAAAACCAGCACAACTGTTGCTGTCCTAGCTTTTCTCCTTAGACCTGAAGAAAAATGTCTTTCATTCAAAAGCAGCTAGTCTAACTCTGTTCCAGATATGCAGCTGGTGCAATAAAAGATAATACCCAAAGAAATCCTTGCCTCTCACAAGTACAGTTAAAACAGAACACTTTCCTATGTCCACAGTTATGTATATAAAGGTGCCTTCTGCCTGTTTAGCTTATTTCCATAAGGAAAAGAAAATAATTAAACCAGGGTTAGGCAACCTTTTCTGGCTGTGGGCCAGAATGACCCACCCTGGGTTGGAGGAGGGCGGGCACTAGCACTGTCACTGCAGCTAGCATTCATCCCCACATTGGCATGAGAAGACTGCAGAAGGTGTCGCATGGTACCGAAGCCCACATTTGCAAGTCTGATCTAGCCTATAGGCCGTAGGTTGCTGACACGTGATCTAAACTGGTATTGGTTCAGTTAAACCTCTCTGGAGCCTCTGTTTTTAAGATATCTGTAAGGGACAGTTGAATAGATGCCACTACAAGTTCACTCTGGATTTTGAACTGTCTCACTAAAGAGGCTTTGCAAGATGTGTTTTGGAAAAGGTGTTGGTGGAGGGAGAGAAGCAAGAAGGACCACACATGGAAAAAAAGAATGAAGTAAAATAGAACCTGAACATGCAGGTAGTAACACAACCCAGAAAAAAGCCTAGAGAAAGGGCAAGCTTTGGAGAAAGAGGTGCTGGCTGAGAGAGATTAGTTTGTTGAGCAGGAAAACTGGTTGTCCAGCTCTTTCTGCATTCAGGAAAATAGGGCTGTGTACGTTCTGCGGCAGTAGACAAAACTGCATCAGAGAAAAGCCTGACTACTACAGCTTGCTCCTGCTTAGGCTTTATTCTGGGTTGTGCTAGTACCTGCATGTTCAGGCTCTATTTTACTTCTTTCTTTTTTTCCATGAGTGGTTCTTCTTGCTTCTTTCCTTCCAACAACACCTTTTCCAACACAGATGGCAAGTCCCCAAGTTTTCAGCTCACCACTTGAGTCAAAAGGATAAGAGCATCTTTATCCAGATGTGGAAGCCACAGTATTTGGGCACTCCTTCCACTTCAGTAGAAAGTAACACTCTTAAATGAAATTATTAAATCAGTGCAGAAAATTATAGATCATTTTTATACTTTTAACCTTTTCCTATCACTTCCTTAAGCTGCTATCTAATGTCTTTTAACAGCACACAGGAAGCTGTCATGTCCCACGTCAGAGGTGTCTTAAGTTTCGTGGTGATCATGGTACATTTAGTTTGCATATCAGTTAAGTTTCATGAAGAAGTTGTTTGTCAGCCTTTAGGAATAAAAGTGCTATAGCATTGCAAGATGTTAACATTAATATCACTGAAAGTCTTGGGCAGAGCACTTAAAGGGAACATCTAAACGAGAAATAGTTTTGCTTACAAATGACATGGGTGGCAGGGGAGTTGAGTAGTTTGTCCCTGCGCAGCAGGGCTATTTGAGATGGTTATTAATTTATCCCTGGCAATTGTCCAGGTTCTTTTTTTTTCCCTTCTATTATTATTATTATTTTATTTTGGGAGATTAATGCGGTGGGTCAGAGCATAATCCAGCTTGCAAAAAAAAAAAGTGATGTGAATAGTCTTCCCAAGATAAATTGCAGCGCTGGAAAAGGTTCACAGCCTTTGCTTGCTCGTCTGAGAGCTATCCCAAGTACTCATTAATCCTTGTCGGGAGAGATGAAAGAGACTGAGTCTTTATTTGCAGCTACAGTGGGAGGCTGGTAAGATCACATCTGTCAAGAGCCTATAATGGCTCAGAGCACAGATGCTTCATTTTTAATACCTTTTTCTTGATAGTGATATTTCTCTGATATATTTTTTAAGTCCCTTTTTGTCTTAGATGGTGGGTGATGGCCATTCTTTCCTTAGACATCTGAGGCTGCTGCTGCCTGCCACTTTGTTCTGGTTTTATGTTGCTACCCCACTGAGCTCCCTGCCTATCAAGCCAGCTTGGCCTGTGATCTGTTCAAATTTAACAAAATTAGGCAGGATCATACTTAGATGAGCAACTTCCAAGAAAAGCCTAGGATGTTCTAGGAAGTGCTACTGGTGATTGCGTAGATACAGCTCTTCACTACACTGAAGTCACAGCTTAGCTTTATTGAGGCAGTGTGATTTCATAGTTTCATAGTTGGTAGGGTCGGAAAGGACCTAAGCAGATCATCAAGTCCGACCCCCTGCCATGGGCAGGAAAGGATACTGGGGTCAAACAACCCTGGGTGGCTGGTTGTCTAGCCTCCTTTTGAAGATCCCCAGGGTAGGAACGAGCACCAGTTCCCCTGGAAGTTGGTTCTAGCTCCTAGCCGCCCTGACTGTGAAGTATTGCCTCCTGATATCTAGCCTGAATCTACTGTCAGTCAACTTATGGCCACTGTTCCTTGTTACTCCTCGTAGCGCTCACGGGAACAGAGGCTCTCCCATTGCCTGTTGGAGGTTTCCCATTGTGATGCTGGAGGTCTCCATATTTTTTCAAATGAGATTGTAAATACCCTGATCAGAATTTGTCAAGACAATGTACTTAAAGTGCTAGTTGTTTTTTGATAACCTTAAATATAAAAAAGTTTGTGTTTCAGTCTGCCACTTTGATACTTGCTCTTCTTGTATTTATCAGCCAAATGGATTTTTATTAGTAAATGTTTAGGATTGTGAATCCAAAAAAAGCTGACAAAGCTGGTAGGGAAATACATAGCGCCTGAGTGAGAGACTAACAATAGAAGGATGGAGGTGAGGAGGGGAATACAACTAGGTTACAGGAGATGCAATGTTAGCCAACTATGCCTGGGAGGAAGGAGGAAGAGGCGGGAAGGGGTTTGCCACACTGAAAGAAAAAGGAGATCGATACACACAAACCTGTTACGATGGTCCTCAATGGTGGAAGAAGTGGTTCAAAGAAAAAGTGTCTCAGTCCAAATAGAGTCTCATCGTGGGGTCCTCTTTGGGTAGAGCAGGGTCGTCCGTAGTTGAAGAATCCTCTTGAAGTGAAGGTCCATCTGGTGCAGAGGGGGTACTGCATTTGATCTGAGGCTTCAAGAGACTGAGCAAAAGACCTGCTTGCTTTCTTCCCAAAATCCTTGCCTGGTGTTGGTTATTGAAATAAGTTGTATTTACCATTCCTTCCATGGCTACAGCATAGTGGTGGGGGGTGCAATGCTTATTAATAGGTGGAGAGTGTAACAAGATGCTTTGAATGTTTCAAGATGCAAATTACTGGAGAATTGTAAACTATATTATCCACAGAGAGCTGGATGCTCTTTTTAGCTGCTCTGAGGTATGCTATAGGGAACTGCTATTGGAGGGTATTTGTTTCTGTTCAAAGCAGAGGCTTCCAGTCACTTAGTCTAGGACTAATAGTGAAGAGCCTCATGCCTTAGGCATTAGAGATAATGGATCTTTTGGTGCTCAAAGCACTGGTGATAGCAAAGGGTGACTGGCAGGTAGCTTATGAACATAGTAAAATGTGCTAGACTTTGACTTCTAATGATGCACGGTGCCATCCAAATCCTGTTGCTTTGCAGATGTGTGATACAAATGGATCTCATCCTATAGATACTTCAAAGTCCTTTGGTGTTTTTAAAAACTATATTCTGCCTTGTGCATGTAACCAGGTGGAATAGGAATTAATTGTGCCAGTGCTGTTTACATGACTACAACATGTAATGCTTCTCTGCCTACTATTACGATATACTTTGTGTTTCAAATGTTAATGAAAGGCATAACAAAAGAAAAGAAAAAGATTATATAGTTCAACAACCACTGTGAAGCAGGACAGGGGGAATATATGCATAATCTTCATGAGTTGTCTGGTCTGCCTTCCTTATATTCATCCGCCGCTGCCTGTAGCGAGGTTTCCTAATTTGGGAATAATACACAGCTTGTGTCTTTCTCAGTTTGACTTTGGATTAGTCACCATCATAATTATTCTCACTGAGCGCAGAGGCTTTTCCAAAGCTACTCTGACCCTTTCTGGTACTCCTCAACATTTTCCAAACTGTTCTGAATATAAGTTGGCATTTTCCAATGCCTCCAATGCCCTCTTCTTTTTGGGCACCAAAAAAATCATTGGCTGAGGAAAAGGAAGGAAACTGGCATCTTGTCTTTGACTGTAGGGACTATTTGCAAGGCATAAAGTTAAGCACATTCGTAATTCTTCAAAGTATTGGAGCTAAAATTGCAACGGACCACACTAAGTAACATAAAATGTTGCGAGATTTGGATCAAGTTCTCAAACAGAAATCATAAACATAGGCACAGTTTTACTCAAGAATTGACCCAGTAGGTGTGTGTATTTGTTTGTTTTTCCAACTCTTGAAATGCAGCTTCCAGTTCCCCCAATTCTTCTGGAGAAGACAGGCAGCATGATGCAGGACTGTTAAACCCTTTTGTGGCACTGCTGTAGCAAGAAAGCAAGAAGAACAATCTCTCCCTCAATTCTTTAAAACACATGAGTGTTCAGGACCCAGGGATGGAAGTTTTCTCTGGTAGCAGCCTGGTGCCCTATTCATTACCCCATGAGTTCTCATATCTTTCGTTTCTTTGTTCCCCCTCAATTCCATTCCCCAGGGATATCAGCAGAGATTGCTGACAGCCACATGAAGAGGGATGGGGCAGAGGGGAGGAAGCGCAAAGACACCCGGGATTTCCTAAACTGCAATCTCTTCAGCAAGTGTATCTTTTTTATTTATCTGCCTACTTTTAATTCCACACCCCCCAAGCTGTCATTCCTTAGCAGAGAAAATGAAAAGCTGCCATTTATATGTGTACAACAATGGAGGCTTTCGCAGGCCACATGGCTCCTGCAGTTTAATTTACTCTAATTCATTTTATATTGAACCAAATGGTATTATTTACTGATTTTTTTTTTAATGGAGAGCATTCAGAGTGTGGGGTGGGAGCCAAGTTCCCCCCTCACAAGGAAATTAGGAGCCCAGCTGCTATTTAAACTTGTCCTGTTCCCTACTGGGACCCTGATGCTCATTCTGGGCTCTTTCTAGGTCAAAAAAATATGTTTCTAGCACTAGTTTGTTGTATGTTCTGTCATAAAAGGTCTGACCCTGCTCCCATTGACTTCGAAGGCACGTGGCTGGAGCTGCCATCCTTTCCTTTCTTTGTTCAGTCTCCCTTTTCTTCACTTACTCATTTCTCCTTTTCCTCGCAGCTTTGTTTCATGATCTCTCTAAGACTTTAGAACTGGCCAAAATGCCATTTGGGATGGTCTGAGAGTCCAAGGCACCTGATCTTGAAGACTTTTGGCTAGTAGTTTGTCTGGTGACCATGTGCCTCGAGGGTCTTCACACATTACATTGAGGACAGAGTGCACCAGTGACACCTCAGTTCCTCTCAATCACTGTCTGACTCAAGATGGAACCACTTGCTATTGGTGTTTGGATTACCAGAAAACCCCTTGTCCTGTCTGTCAGAGGTGTTTGTTTTTCCTTAGTAAATCAGGATTAATCTAGTTTTTAGTAAGCCTCAGCTTGGTTGCCCATTGACAACCTCTTAGATTTTCTTGTAAAATCCTCTGGTCCAGGTTAGCTTCCTCCGTGTCTACTGGATTCAAATATTGCCTCTCTTTTCAAGGGGCTACACTGGATAATAATGATTACTCAAAATGTCTCTGCTGTTTCGAAGAATCCCAAATCTTAGGAAATGCTCCATCTGCAAGTCCAGCTTGGTTTAGCAAAGAAGTCTTCAGTGAGCTTAAACACAAAAAGGAAGCTTACAAGAAGTAAAAGTTTGGACAAACAACTTGGAAGGAGTAGATGAATTTTGCTCAGGCATGCAGGGATAAAGTCAGGAAGGCCAAAATGGAATTGGAAGTTGCAGCTAGCAAGGAACATGAAATATAACAATAAGGGTTTCTACAAGTATGTTAGCAACAAGAGGAACATCAGGGAAAATGTGGATCCCTTACCAAATGGGAGAGGCAACCTAGTGACAGATGATGAGGAAAAGGAAAGGTTGAAGTATTCGATGCCCTTGTTTTTACCTTGGTCTTCACAGGCAAAGTCAGCTCCCAGACTGCTGCATCTGGCAGCACAGTTTGGGGAGGAGGTGAGCAGCCCACAGTGGTGAAAGAACAGGTTAGGGCCTGTCTAGAATAGCTGGACACATACAAATCAGTTGGCTGATGTGATTGCAAAGCCGTTGTCCATTATCTTTGAAAATTTGTGGTGATTGGGTGAGGTTCCAGATGATTGGAAAAGGGCAAAATAGTACCCATCTTTAAGAAAGGGAAGAAGGAAGATCCAGAGAACTACAGACCAGTCAGCGTCACCTCAGTCCCTAGATTCATTAATGATCTGGAATGGATTGCACCTTCAGCAAGTTCATGGATTACACCAAGCTGGGGGGTGTAGTAGATACATTGGAGGGTAGGGTTAGAATTCAGAGTGACCTAGACCATTTGAAGGATTGGGCCACAAGAAATCTCTTGAGGTTCAACAAGGACAGGCACAGAGTCTTGCACTTAGGACGGAAGAATCCTATGCACTGCTACAGCCTGGAGACTGACTAGCTAAGTAGCAGTTCTGCAGAATAGGACCTGGGGGTTACGGTGGACAATGAGGATATGAGTCAGCAGTGTGCCCGTGTTGACAAGAAGTAGGAACACTGCCAGCAGATCAAGGGAAGTAATTGTTCCCTCTTATTCTGCACTGGTGAGGCCACATCTGGAGTACTGTGTCCAGCTTTGGGCCTCCCACTATAGAAAGGATATGGACAAGTTGGAAAGAGTCCAGTGGAGGGCAACAAAAATGGTGAGGGGCCTGGGACACAAGACTTATGAAGAGAGGCTGAAGGAACTGGGCTTATTAAGAAGAGATGACTGAAGGGGAATTTGATAGCAAACTTTAACTACCTGAAAGGTGGTTCCAAAGAAGATGGAGCTGGACTGTTCTCAATGGTAACAAATGACAGAACAAGGAGCAATGGAGGATTAGGTTGGATATTAGGAAAAACTCTTTCACTAGGTGAAGCACTGGAACAAGTTACTTAGAGAGGTGGTAGAATCTCCATACTTGGAGGTTTATAAGTCCTGGCTTGACAAAGCTTTGGCTGGGATGATCTAATTGAGGATGGTCCTGTTTTGAGCAGGGGATTGGACTAGATGACCTCCTGAGGTCCCTTTCAACTCTAATTTTCTGTGATTCTATGATAAGTCTTTCACCTCTTGTATCTTCAACACTAAGGAGATGAAGCTACAGATTTATCTCCCGAGAAAATCACTGGGCCCAGCATTAGTCCCATAACATTATAGATAGGAATCAGAGTGGGAGTGTATTCCTCATCCTACCTGCATCTGCACAAGCCAAAATTGACTAGAAATCTTCATCAGTTAAGAGGAAGGATGGTGGGAGTTCTAGGAACACATCTTCTAGGACAGGGGTGCTCAACCTTCATGCCCTGTGGGCCTGATGAAGGGTGTGAGTCTAGTCTGTGGGTCAGATCAGGCTCCTGCACCTCTTCTGCCAGTCCTGTATGCTGGCGGCACAGCTTGGATGACAGGACATCAGGGACCAAACCTGGCCTGTGCGCTGGAAGTTGAACACCCCTGCACTAGGAGATCCCAATCCTATGTAGCTCTAAGCAGTTCCTGATCAAACTCATGTTCTCTACAATCAAAGACCTAGCACAAAAGCATCATACTTAGGAGCTGATGTGTATGGCACTGCTGAAAACCTCTTTTTCATCCAAGGGCTTGGCTTTATTGCCACCTCCTATGACACCAGTCTCTGTGAAAGTTCCCTCAGCACTATCTAGGGCAGCAGCTTTCAAATTAGCATGGAACGAAGAGAAGATACCTATTGTGCCTTACTTAACTACTGCATACCAGCCCACACTACCAGGACACCTATTCGTTCTTTACTATCAGAATCAGAGGTAGTGCTGGAGCATGATACATCCTACAGTACCACATTTGTTAATTAGCCTTCTCTTAATGCTAGACGAAGTTTACACCACTTTTGGACCTTGTATGCTCCTTCTTGTCCACTTTTTTCAATAGTGGCTTTTTCACTTTTTTGATTACAGTAGCCAGGTTTCATTGCAGTTGCACAGATACTCTTCCAGAGTGTCCTCCCATTGTCCTCAAGTTACCTCAAGGAGTCTAGAAGATCAAATCCAGTTTGATATAGGAATACCTGTTGCCCATCACAAACTGCAGTTGTCTATAAATTGGCCTGTCTTATCACTGAATTTATGGCTATGTTGGGACAGGCTGAAGAGACCTTTGTGAGATCAACCATCCTGTCAGGTCCCATCACCCAAGCACATCCTTTGCTATGGGGCTTTATCACCCTATAAGGCTTGCCTGTCCAATCTGTTCCTGGAACATGAGATGTGTCTGAGGTCATAATTTAGCCTCTAGATGTTGGAGGAAAATTTAACTTGATTTCCTTGTTCCTTTCTTGATGAAACAGTTGTTCCCCAGGTATCCTACAAATGGTTAACTTCAAGGGATTACAAGACCACTTGCAAAGGGACAGTGGCTCCGCTGATCCCCATGAAAGAAGTCAAATAATTGATCCATGACACAGTAATGTTTTCCAGGAAGAAAATGACATACTCATAAGTGAGGAGTTCCCCCACTTTATGCAAGATGGTAAAGAAAAATACCAGGTCCCACCTGAAGGAGCAGATTGCTCCTATACCTATCTGATCTTACCATCCAGAGGGTTGCTTATATGCCTACACTCTGATCCTTCTGATTCTCAGATTGCTCCTCAAGACCAGAAAAGGCTCAGCCGAGCCAATCTTGAAAACCCCAGTGTGGTCAAGATAGCTTTGGTTTGTGGATGTTCTACATTCCTCATCTGCCCAACCCAAAACTCTACTTCTGCTAACAGATCTGTTGTCACAAAACAGAGAGATGACCCACCACTCAGACTATAGCCTCTCTGCGTCAGAGCCTGAATGCTGTATAGTTTTTGAGCACAAAATAATCCTGCTTTTCACTGATCCAAGATGATGAACAATAGAAGATATCTGAACAGACAGACAGACTTGGTTAAATGGACATGATTCTTTTCCTAAGGCAGGAGAAAATTCCTGAGACCATTAGAGACATTGGTACCATTGAGAGATTGAGTGTGCAGTAGAGCTGAAGAAGACTGGCTAGACTTTAAGATTGGTTAGAGCAAACCTGGCAACAATCCTGTTACATCATCCACCATTGGTGAATGATCAAATATTTTGTCTCATTTTGTTATGTTTGACCTTTCAAAAGTGTTCATTAAAGTGTTCCCACCTGCAGTCGTGGGACCTTAGTGTAGTCATTTAGCTTTTATGATTTCTTATTTTAACCAAAAGTAATGCAATTCCTTATGTGCATTACTCAATGAAGATGGCATTTCTGATAGTCATCACCTTAAGGAGGAAGTTAGGAATGATCCAGGCTCTGATGGTAAATCCTTCATATGCGGTTTCCTTATCAACTAAGGTGCCCTTTAAAGAATTCCTGCTGAAGGTGGTCACAGAGTTCCACCTGAACCAGCAGATTCAGGTTCCCACCTTATTCCTGGAATTGTTTTCATCTGGGATAGAGCTATCTCTCTACATCTTGGACACATTCTGACATTTCACATACAGAGGACATAATGATTTAAGTCATACCCAGGCTTTTCTGTAGCTGTAGCACCAAAAATGAAATGCAAAACAACCTCTATCGAGGTGATGTAAGGAAATGCTATGAGACAGCAAAACTATGCCTGCCTAACACTATTACAGCATGCCCATCAGAGCTCAAGTAACAGCAGTAGCTTTTCTGTGAAACAGATATGTGTCAGACAACTGTAATCTGGCTACATGGAGCTCTAGTTTCATGTTCACAGGTCATTATGCAGTTGCTGTGACTTCTGGATCAGACACCACATTTGACTGGCAACTCCAGTTTCATAGTTTCATAGTTTGTAGGGTCGGAAGGGACCTGAGCAGATCATCAAGTCCGACCCCCTGCCATGGGCAGGAAAGAATGCTGGGGTCAAACGACCCCGGTGAGGTGATTATCTAGCCTCTTTTTGAAGACCCCCAGGGTATGAGTGAGCACCACTTCCCTTGGAAGTTGGTTCCAGATCCTAGCTGCCCTGATTATGAAGTAGTATCTCCTGATGTCTAGCCTGAACCTACTCTTAATCAACTTGTGGCCGTTATTCCTAGTTACTCCTGGTAGTGCTCAGGGGAACACGGTCTCTCCCGTTCACCGCTGGTCCCCTCTGGTAAGTTTCTAGATAGCCACCAGATCCCCTCTCAGCCTTCTCTTGTGAAGGCTGAACAGGTTCAGGTCCCTTAGCCTCTCCTTATAGAGCCTGCCCTGCTGCCCCCGACCATGCCAGTGGCCCTCCTCTGGACCCTCTCAGTGCTGTGCACATCCCTCCTGAAATGCAGTGCCCAGAACTAGACACAGTGCTCCAGCTGTAGCCTGACCAGTGTTGAACCAGAGTTTGGGGTTACACCATCCTTCCCTGTTTCAGGGGTGTAGGCTGTAGCCATATTGGTCTAAGGACACAGGCAGACAAGGTTCTTTGGGTAAATCCGATATCATTTATTAGACCAACTCAAATAGTTGGAAAAATTTTTCTTAGCAAGCTTTCCTCACTCATCATAAGACGGAGGATCTGCAGACGCTTCCTCAGCCTGACGAAGGGTGTTTGTGCCTGAAAGCTTGCTAAGAAGAATTTTTCCAACTATTTGAGTTGGTCTAATAAAAGATACCAGATTTACCCAAAGAGTCTCGTCTACCATTCTTCCCTCATCTTTTTTCCTTTTTTGGAGTTGTCTAGGCAGAGGGCCAGCAAGGGGCTCATGTCGACTGCAATTAATAATTCAATCTCTCTTTGTAATCATTTATTGTTAGTCTGCCCAAAGCTTTCACCAACTTTTACGTATTAGCCATACTTACTGTTCTATCTGCCCAATCCACATCTTTTCCTGCTCTGGCAAAATGGCCAGAAATATTCTCCTTAGAGCTTGTCTCCCTGCTGTCTTGTGATCTGAATGCTAGCAGGTTTCTTCAGCATCCTCATCTTTCATGATACATCTTAATACTGCTGGCAACTGAGAAAGTGAGACTTGGAACTTCTCTTGGGTGCTAATCATAACTTACAGTTGTCTCATTGCTATTTCCATCACTTTTCTTGCATTCCAATTTAATTCTGTTCTGCCAAACCCACTCTGTCTTTGTCTCTCTCTCTTTGCTCCTTGCACACATGAAAAAGACCGTAAGGTTGCTACACTGAGCACTCAGAAATTAGGGAATGCCAAAATACTGGTTACCTACTTGAATTCTGCTTGCTTACCTCTTGAGGTTGAGGGACTTCCTGTAAGCTGGGACCAGTTTGGCCCCCTGGCATATGTGCATTGGGCAGTTTTGTGCTAGATCTTTCTGTGCCTCAGTTGCCCATATATAAAATAGGATAGCAGCAGCCCTTCACTCCATAAGGGAGATGTGAATATAAATTTTGTGAGGATCTCGTACTATAATGACACTGCCATATAAAAATCCATGGGGAAATTAATCATTCTTCATTCAGACGAGGTTTTGAATGGTCTGCAGTAAATATAATTCACGTATTGAACAGTAAGCATAAATCTACATCTTGAATAGTTGCTTGTTTAATAAACTCCTTCCATTCTGTGCACCGTGTGAAGCCAGTGGTTTTGTGGAAAAAGTAGTATGCGATCGTGTAATTAAAGACTGTACCAGAATGCATACACACAAGGCAGAGCAAATTAAGATTGCACAGACCACCTTAATTCCAGTATTTTGTAACTTCTGATTTAACTGTAAGGTCTAGTAATGTTGATTTTGGTGAATAACTTCTACAGATTTTTTTTAAAGCAACGTGGAATACCAGAAGCTTTGTCAGGGATCAACATTCAAAGAGTTTCTCAGTAGGGTTTGATCCCATTTGTAGCCCTCTGCCATTTGCACTCGTGAGCTAACTGATAGTTATCAGCAATAATATTTTTTGTGGGAGCAAAAGTATTTATACTCCATACTCCCTGTTTGAACCATACTTCACATAATTCAGTCTGTGGATAATTGTTTGTTCTGTAATTTCCCGTTCAAACTGATTTTTAAAAATTTGCTGAGAACAGCCATCTTCAGGTCAGCAGTGGAGCGTGGGGCATGGGGAGGCAGGTTAAAATGTTCTGCCACAGGATTGTGTGTCTTTCTGCAGCTAATGCCAGAGTAGTATTCACTCATTCTGTCACACAGGGATTGCCCAGTCTGTCCAATGTAGACAACAGGGGGCACTGTAAGCGGGTAATACTGCATGTGACGCTGGTGGAGTTCCACGGCAGTGAAACTTGGATGTTATAATCCATGTTACTTGATCCAGTGATGAGGTGGGCACAGAAGGCATTTGGGTCTGTTGCAAGGCCTGATGCCTTGTTGAGACTGAAAGTTAGGTAGCTTGTTGCTAGAAGATGCCTCTTGAGGTTGAGGGGCTGCCTGTAAGCCAGGACCAGTTTGTCTCCCATGGCTACTTTGAGATGGTCATCCTTTTCCTGGAGAGGTTGGAGGATCCTTGTCCAATCAGTCCCAGTCTCCATAGCTTATCTTCATCCAGTCTTCTAGTTCCCAGTCCCGGCTTCTCTTTACTCCACCCAGGCTCCTACACCCTAGACAGGCATTTGCCTCCACCCACCTGGAAAACAGCAGCAGAGATTTTGAGAGCACGGGAGAGGCAGACATCTTGTCCCACTGCTGAGAGCTGCAACATCAAGTGAAGTCCTTAGCTCCTGCAGTGCTGGGCTGAAGCATGCTTGCTTCTTGTGCAAGGATCATGTGTGTACAGCAGAAATATGTATATTTCCCTTAATACTGTTATCAGAAGCAGGTGAATCATTTTACCTGAAACTTAAAAAAAAATCCACTGGTAGCAGACACCTGGTATGAAAACTTTCAACTTGAATAATTAAAATTTTCCCAAGTTTTTTTCAGTAACTGGAAGTAGAGCTGTATGATGGGAAGGATCAAACAACTTTAATAACAGGCAGCGTTGATTATAAGTTATAGACATTAGAAATTTGCCACTAAGGTCATAGGAGAATATATGCTTGCGAAGAGAAAATTCACCCTGCTTTAAGGCTTATTCCTTTGCAAGGGTGCTTTATCTTTTTGAGATACTTCTGAGTTTTAAAGGGGCAGCCTTGTAGATTGCTCTCCTAGAGGCCTGAGGTTGTGATATGTAATGGGTGCAGGCTCTGTATTGCCAGCCTCTGCAATAGAACACTTTTAGCTTTGTTGTGGTGATGTTAAATAGCGTGACTGTTTCCTTCTATTTTATTAGTTCATATTTAGCTCTCTTTGTAGTTGCATTCTGCATGGTTGTGATCACCTCCTACAACTTCATGATTGTATTTGATGGCTGCCTTCTCTTGAATGGAGAGGTAGTTAACTGTGTTTGTCTGAAGTCAAGCAGAAGGCAGAGTAGGTTTCCACCTTATAGACTAACTAAATCATAGATGCATAAGCTTTTGTAAGCTGTGGCTTACTTCATCAAATATTATGAAGGAACTGTAGGAAGCAGAGCTTTTTAAATAGAAAGCCAAGATTAGGTTAGGATACAAAGGATAAGGAAATGGGAGCAAAAAGGAGGGGCACTGCTGGGACAGGCAGAGTAGATGTGGTGTTGTCCTTTGGGGGTGAAGACAACCGCATCCAGCAGGGGTGGAGGGGGAAAGAAATGGGAAAGAAACAGGGAGGGAGAAAAGGAGAAAAAAAGAGAAAAAGGAGTGGGGGTGGAAACTAGATGGTGTGGGTGTGTAGGTGATTTATAAGCCCAATCTTTGCCTTGAACAATCTGCTGCAACAAGGGCAAGAAAGTGATGAGGACTGGGTGGGTATAAGAGGTTTTTTGTTTTCCTGGCCATGCATTTCTTTATTGCTTCTGCTGTGCGTTGCTGTTCAAAGGCCAGTGTTCTGTTCTGGATTGATGACCTCCAGGATGGATGGTCACAAGCAGTTTGCTCCCACAACCCTGGGTTGATGCCAAAACTCTTTAGGGACACCTTTCTTTTCTAATGCCACTTCTTTGGTGCACTGTGAGAGTATACTCCATTTGACAGTTCGCCCTAGAAGATTTTCTTCGGCAGGTGTGTCAGGCATTCTTGAAAGGTGGCCGGCCCATCTTAGCTGCACCAGTTTCAGTAGGGTGTGAATGCTGGGGAGAGCTGATCTTCCGAGCACCTCAGTGTCCATAATCGTGTCCTGCCATTTGATCTTTAGTATCTTTTGCAGGCAGCACAGATGGAAGTGGTTTAGTTTCTTGACATGATGCTAGTAGACAGTCCAGGTTTTGCAGGCATAGAGGAGGGTTGGGAGAATTATGGCTTTGTATACCTTCAGTTTCATTAACGTTCCAACGCCTTTGCAGTCTCAGACCAACTTACGGAGTTTGTCATTGATGTGGACAGCACGGAAGAGTGTGCTGCCTAGATAGACAAACCTGTCGACCATCGACAGTTGTTGGCCTTTAACTGAGATGTGTGGTTCCTGGGGGGTTGTGCCATGCCAGGTTAAAACATCACTTTGGTCTCCTTTGAGCAAGGTAGGTAGGAGAGAGAAAAACAAAGCAGTTAACCCACTGAGAATAGAGAGGTTATAAAAGCTCATCCAGGTAGTGGGATAAGAATCCATAGTCTTGGTTTAGACCATACTTAATATATTCCATCTGTGGATGATTCCTTGTGCCCCAGTTTCCTGTTCAAGTTCACAATTTCCCACGCCATCCATTGTCTACAGCCAAGCTGTATGTTACAACTACATCTGCTCTGATCCCAGTGACCGGGATGCACACCTTGAAGATCTGGGGCAAAGGATTCCTACACTTACAATAGAATTCCAAAACTGTAGCCACTCTCTATTCACATCAACAGAGCCAAACTTAGACCATGCTCTGACCTGTTACAGTACCAACCCCAAGACAGTGACAAAAAGAATCCCTTTGGCTGTCACCTACAGCGCCCAGCTTGAACACCTCAGAGACATCATTAATCACCTTCAAGCACCCCTAGAAAATGACAACTGTCTAAGGGTAGCTAAGGGAGCAAACATGTCCTGGCTTACAGACAGCCCTCCAACTTCCAGTGGCATCTCTTCAGCAACAGACTACTAATCTCTTATTCTCACCAAGACTCCAGACCCAGATGCCAGTTGTGCCCCCTCAACAATAGACCACGTCTTCACTGGACCAAATAGCATGGCTTTTAACATCAGAGGTTTATTCACCTGCTTCTCTACCAATGTCATTTATGCCATCACCTCTGCTTACAGTGCCTGTCTCTCATCTACACTGGACAGAGCTACAAGAATAAATGAACACCTATCCAACATCAAGTCCAGAAAAAGACACAGCAGAGCACTTTTAATCTCCCTGGATAGTCCATCACTGACCTCAGAATAAATGTTCTTAGACAACAAAACTTTACAAATGAACTTGAACAAGAAATTGCGGAAAAGAAATCATCCACAGACTGCGGATTTTGATCCCATTACCTGCATTAGCTTTTATAACCTCTCTGTCCCTCAGTGGATTAACTGCTTTCTTTTTCTCTCTCTATCTACCTTGCTTCTCCCAGCTGGGCCCCCTCTGTTTTCCTCCTGCTTACTGACCCTTTCTTTTCTAATAACAGTTTTCTGTTTAGAAGCTCTGCTTCCTACAGTCCCTTCATAGCATCTGATGAAGCAAGACACTGCCTATGAAAACCTATGCCCGGTTTATTTAGTTAGTCTATAAGGGGCAAATCTACCCTGTTTGCTGCCTCTCTTGAATGGCCATACTAGTACTACAGTTCAGTTAGGATGGTGTGTGTTGATTTCAGCCTCTCAGTTCTGTAGTTTTGGGGCTGTTCATGTGTTTCTAACTGCCAAGAAGCCTTCAAGTCCTACAGTTACCAGTAAAACCTATTGCATGTACTAGCCCAGGGGTATTGACTCTGGTATTGCATTAGTGTTTCTAACCTTTGTAGGAATGGAAGCACTCTGGTTTAGTGCTCTGGTTTACAGAGCCAGAATCCTCTCACTAAATGCAGGTGCCTCTACACAGCTCTACCTCTTTCTGTGCCTTCGTACCCTTTTTAGAGCTCACTTGGCTGCTTTTGTGCCGCGTATCCACCTTCCCAGCACCTTGTCTTGTTCTTTACTTCTGTAAAACTCAAAAATGCTAAAGGAGCTTAACTTTAGACCTAGCCAGCACCCAGCTTTATAGAACTGATTACAAACTCTTGATCATCCAAAGGTTTCAGATGTCCCTTCTCATGCTAATGAGCATAGATTTGTACCAGCACTGTCTTTTAGGGATGAAGGTTTGGATGAAAGCGCCTGATGGGAGAAAGGAATAAAGAGGTGAGTCAGTAAGGTGCTTCTTTAAGTGTTCGCAGTGCATTTGGCTTGCTGTTTGCTTTCATCAGGGTTTGGTAAGAGGGAGGGTGGAAAGCTGCCTGTGTGAAAGGAAGGAAGTGACAAGAGTAGTCATTAGCAAACTGCGACCCTCTGTCACGGGGGCTTATGAAATAAACGATGATTGTATTGAAGCATGAGTCTGGTTAGAGAACTCTTCATGCTAATTTAATAAATTGCTTGCATTTAGGCTTCCAGATTGTTGCTGTTACATTTTTGCTATGTGATGTCTCATGGGATTAAAGGGAGGAGGGGCTGAGGGAGGGGGGAAAAAAACCCAAGTCCTTTAGCTACTGCTGGTGTGACCTCACTCATTGTCTCAAGGGGGGTATGAGATCATGAGAATGCCAGAGCTCTCTGAAGGATTCGATTTGTTCAGTGCAGCAGGACAGCCTGCTGAGTGATCTCATCTCTGAGACCCAGAGGGAGGGTGCGCTGGCTGCTGCTTTCCTCCTGGACTGCAGAGGACTCATTTCCTCCTCCACGCCTCATCGATGGCTATTTAATGACCATGACCTGCAATGACATCATCAGTGACAGAGTTTCAGTGGTAACACACAGCAGAATTCTAGGGGAATTTTTCCCTCCCCTTCTTGCCCTTATCAATTAAAAAATCTTGACATCTGAAAATATAAATCTTTTATGCCAAATAACACGACTGTAACTGTACCGTTGGTTTATGTTTCTGACCTCCATCGAACCCCATTACCCTGACATCAGTTTTTTCTTTTAGACAAGCAAAAACAAACATAAAGAGATTTCTGTCAAATTTGAAAATTAGATCCTGTACCGAAGGCCAGCTTCTCAGTACTGGCTCTGGCTGCTTTGGAGTAATAGACAATGGGTATGTCTGCACATTCATTAATGCGCCTTAGTTACTGCATGTTTAGTTTAGTATTTGCCTAATGAAGTACTAACTAAATGGCGCATGGTTGTTTTGTGGCACTTACTGTGCATTAGCCTAATAACATTTCACAGTAGCATATTAGCAGGGTTCTTGCCCGGCATGCTGCTGCACAGTGTTATTAGGTTAACGTGCAATAAGCATCCCATGTAGATGCACCCAGTGTATAAGAAAATATGTTTCCACTGTAACCTCCCAAAATCACTATAAACTAAGAGGTAAATGATGCAGCCTTGATGGTGTCCCTCACAAGAACAAATGGTTTCAAACCTAGAGCGATCACCAGTATAGAAAGATTGTACCAGTGAAAGTTTTAAAAGGGCATGGGATACAGGTCTGTAAGTAAATGAGTATGTATTGAGCAGATATAGTTATTGGACTAACTCTTTCTTTTCCATAAGACTCAAGGGAGAATTAGAAACTCTGAAACCACAGTTTGTATTTCAGAACCAGCCTTGGTGTTTCAAAGTACATATTTGAGGACTAGTGCCACCCTACAAAGAGGGGACTACTAGAAAGCAAGATTGGGGCTTTGGAACTAGATTGACTATGGTTCTCCAGTAAATTGCTGGGGGTCCATAACCGTTCATATTTTTGCATTTGCAGTCCAGAGGGGATGGGAAAACAGACATGTTCTGGACACCTTTCTTATGTATTAGCCATGGTGGTTGTTTGCAGTACAGTAATGCATATAGATTACCCTTTTTCTAGGTACTCCAGCAAACATAAAAGGAAGACTCCCTTCCTTGAAAAGTTTATAAACCAAATGTAAGACTATAGGTAACAGATGGATAAAACAAACAGAAGGAGCACAAAGTAACAATGGAATGATGCTTTTATATATGCATCTTTAGCTTCTCTTGAGTCCTGGCTGACAATAACTTGTGTAATTTCATTTTTTACAGGGGAAGTTTTATTTGGTTATTGAAGAAGTGAGCCAGCTGTTCCGCTCCCTTGTTCCCATCCAGTTGTGGTACAAATACATCATGGGAGATGATCCATCCAGCAGTTACTTCTTAGGGGGTATCCTGATCATACTGTATAGTCTCTGCAAGGTGAGGACATGCATAGTGAATTAATTACACAAGGCATCCTGAATCCTGAATCTTTGTTTCTATGTTCCAAAAAGTAAATTAAAAAAAAACAACACAAAAAACCCTTTAAATCCCACTCTTGGATTGTCACATCTGTGCACATAAGACTATAATGTGTTTTTTCTACCCACTATCCCTGTGAAATAGAGAAGTGTTATGCAAATTGCTAATTGTTCGAATCACGAGTGAGACTTTATAAAGGGGGGGATAAGGCAAGGTGCCACGTTTATTGATTACATGAGTCTTTATGCCATTCTCTCACCATTTACCCTTTTACACACACTCATACATAAAGGCTATACAAAGTTCATTCACTTATGTCAAGCAGAAGGACACAAAATGGAGTTTTAAGTTGCTTACAGGACAAGACTAACATGGTTACATTTTACTACTATTACACTTTATGTTAACATCAGCTACATTAGT
This sequence comes from Caiman crocodilus, assembly GCA_030014935.1. Taxonomy (NCBI): domain Eukaryota; kingdom Metazoa; phylum Chordata; order Crocodylia; family Alligatoridae; genus Caiman; species Caiman crocodilus. The sequence goes on along the minus strand of JAGPOW010001167.1, from coordinate 543,775 downwards.
TCAATTCATGCTACAGAAGTGCTATTACTTACGTCCTAGATACAGAAGCTGTGAGATTTAAAGTGTGCATCCTCCAAAGTATTTAGGCACATAATTGTCATTGATTTCCCATTGAAATCAGTGGGGAAGTCTGAAGCTAAATGACTTGCCCAGTATCTCTCATGAGGTCTGTATGGATCAGGGAACTGAACCTAGATCTTCTGAGTCTCAGGATGGAGCCTGAATCTCTCTACCAGCTTTCTTCCTTGTATCCTTATGCTCATTCCCAGTTGTTTGTTTGCAGGGAGTTTGTACTGGTGCTGGTAGATCAAAAACTATTATTCATATAGTTTTATGAAAGATGCTAGGTTAACACCCCTGCAGACTGAAACTGGCACACCCAACCTAATCCTGATGGACACTGTCCAGATGAGAAGCTTCCTGGGGTTTCCCTTTCTTCTTGGCAGGACTGCATTTACAAGAATAACCTTTTCCTAATCAAGGAGTCCAATGTATAGACTTGCCATATGTCCTGATTTGGCTGAGATGGTCCTGGATTCCATAGGCCAGTCCCAGCCGGTTGGTCAAAAGTCCCAGGCCTAGAACATCTAAGTCATGAACCCATTTGATGGTTGTGGGATGACAGATGGTTGGTGTTCACAGACTTTGTTGTAGTAACCAGATCTTTTCTTCCACTTATTATCATCTTTGCATTGGATTCAGCCCCAGTCAGTTGTATTCATCCACTAGCTGATCTTGGCCAGACACTGAGATTGTGGTATAGAACTCTTGGCAGTGGAGATGAGAGGCATAGACACAGGTTTCCAAAACATTGTTTTTGAGTCAGTAATGCAGCACCATTTTCCTGAAGTCACTTTGTATAACCAGCATTAGAAGAGAATGGAGGACAACCTAGGGTCCTGAGAAACTTACATTAGTTTCATAACAAGAAAGAAGTTACATAGCATTGAGGTAAAGATTGCAGTTAGCCCAGTATTCTTCTCATTAATCCCTCTTCCTTTTTTGAGATATGCTAATGCTATATTGTGACCAATGGTACTAAATAAAACAGAGGACACTAATAATAGACCTCCTTTCCCTTTGGTCCTCATACATTTAAAGTAAGTATCCATTGAATGAAGTAATGCTATTTCCATTTCATGTACCAGGTTGGACCACTTCCAGCCAAGTTCCAGCACTGTAGTGGTGAAGGGGTGTTATTGAAGACTAATTTTGGTGCTTTTCCATTAGTTTGCTCAAAAAAGGTTGAATTCTCAGTCTAAAGCCTTGTTTTCAGCCTCACTAGTTTCAATTAATTCAGTGCAGACTTCATTCATGGACAGTCTTAAACCAAAACAAGCTTGTCCATATAAAGGGGCTGTGTGAATTTATCAGAAACTGTGTTTAGTTAGGCAAAAACAGCTTTCCTTTGATGACAAGACCTAACTCTATCGGGTCCAGAAAGGCTCCTGCTTATAATTCAGTTCTGTTATAGTAGTGTTTAAAGGTTTATTGCCAAGGTTAGGATCCAGTTATTGTCAGGGTTTTTATTAACATAGTAAGTAAGTTTGTAATGTGAAGACATTAAAGCCTAAATAGACATGATGAGCAAGGAAAGTCACAAGGATAAACAGAGTCATGGAGACTTACTTGCCTGCAGGTCACAGTAGACTGGAAGTGGAACTAGGCATAGATTCAGTCTTACTGCAGTCCCCCATCTCATATGTCATGCTCCTGTTTCCTTTGCTCTGCCTCTACTGGACTGTCTGAACCTGTTGCACGTCTCAGGGTGGTGGGTAGTTTCCCTGTCCACTGGTGGTATTGACAGTCACTGACAGGAGGGAACCCAAGTGATCCTTTATATGTTTCCTGCACCATGGCATGGCTGTGCTTTTCATGTGGTGACCATAGGGCTTCTAGTATCTCTTGTGGTTTGTGCAAGTAGGCCAGCACTTGAAAAAGGGGAAAGGATTTTCTCTGTAGACAGCATCCCAGATTCAGGTGGTTCTTCTTGATGGCATAGGTTTTTATTTCTTCACTGTGTGAGGGCCTCACTTTTGAATTGATGTAATGGCAATCTAGGCTGATGAAGCAATTTGTTGTCCTGAAACATTCTCCTCTTTATAACTTAGCAGCCGCAATTAAAAGGAAACAAACAATGTGTTGGCCTCCTCTATGACTTAAAAGTGCGAGTGAAGGAAGGGTATGACATCTTAAGACTTTGCCTCCTGTCACTAGAGTTTTGTGTCTTATCATTGTTTGTAAATTGTTATCTTGCATTAATTAGACAGCCAGGTCTGCACTGTGTACTGCGAAAGCATAGCTCATGACCAACAGCTAAGATCAAGAACAGTATGGAAATGTCCAGCTCTTCTGGTTACAGTAAATGCTGACAACCTTTTAACCAGGAAGTATGTTTTAAACTAGAAACCCTTTAGTCATGGCCTCTGATCCAGGTCCCATGTTAAAAAGGTAATGAGTTTGCAGAATGCGACCTGATTCTTCTTTCATTCTCTGACAAAGAAACTTTGGGAGGAACCCAACTGAAGTCAGTGGGATTAAAACAGTGTAAACTGGAGTATAATTCAAGCCAGAAGCTGTAAATTCAGGAACATCAGAAGGTAGGGTAGATATGCACCCTTATAGATTAACTAAATGGGAGAGGAGAAGGAGAAAGCAAGAGAAAGTGAATGAGAGAGACCAAGAACAAGCTTTCATGAACCCAAGTTTACTTCATCAGGTGTTGTGCAGAAGACAGAGCAGGTTTCTTGTGCAGAGTGATTGTAGTCCATTTTATTTGCCTGAACTTGTTGCCATCCATGAGCTAGTTAGCTGTGTTAGTTTGAAATCAGTCAGAAGGCAGGGAGATATGCACCTTTATAGACTAACTAAGTAAGGTGTATGTAGAGCACAAGCTTTTGTGAACCCACGTTCACTTCATCAGATGTTGTGAAAGGACATGCTGTAGATCATGGCAGCGTGCCTTTTGGCACATCCAAGATTTGGGGATCTGGGACAATCAGATTAGGGATTTTGGCTCCACCTTTATTGGAGACTGTATGAGTATTCAAAGTCCTGATGGGGGTGAATGAGGAGAGGGAAAAGCAGGTATACATTTCGAGCACAGAGCATGGAACAGTAGGTGCACAGGTCCCATTTACAGTCACAGGAGTTGCAAGTCTAATTCCTTGCCTGACACGCTGAAAATATACCCCTAGGAGTCCACATTAGCAAAGCCACAAACCACATTAGAAAAACCACAAAAGCCAATTTGGAGTTCAGACCTTCTGTGCTCTTGGCAAAAATCCAGGGCTTAGTTGGGTGAATCACCTCTCTAAGGCACAAAGGGCAGGTCCTGCACACGGGCTTTTGTGTATATTGCAGCTGGCAGTGGCCACTATGGTGCCTATGCCTGACCTAAGTGTAAGCACAAGGTCTAATTCTGATGCAGATGTCCTGGATATTAATATGCGTAGGCACAGGAGGCATTGTTTGGGTCTGAGTGGGTTGGGAAAATTGATAGAGCTTAGTTTATTAGTCTGTTGACAGGGATTTTTCCCACTATAGCAGGGACCCTCCTTTGGGCCCATCCCAGTCTCCTGCTCCTTATACTGTATCTGATGTTTTTTAGCTGCCCATCCAGCTGACTAGAGAGCAGCATTGATTAGTTGAGAACCAAACTGTAGGAATTTCATTGCCACAAACAGGGAGACGGCAACATAGACTTCACTGGGTATGGGGGGGAAAATGCACATGACTAGGGAAAAATCAGGTTCCAGCTGAGACCCAAATAAAGTACCGAGCAGGAGAGAATGAGAGAGTGGTTAAGGCAAAACAGACAGTGTGCTGAAGGATGAAGAGAGTAACAGAAGGAAAGAAAGATGTTAGAAGTTGGATAGCAAATAGTAAAGAATGGGTTGTGGGGGAGACTGCTACTACCAAACTTTGCATCAGTAACTAAAAAATCTTTAGCAGTCTGCAGCCTCCAGCCTAGTTGCTGACTAGAAGCATTACTGGAAGGATCCTTGGAGTCCTTTTATGTGCTGACTGGAAGCATTACTGATCACTGCATTTGATTCCACATCTATAGCACAATGATCTCACTGACATTTTCTGCAGTGAGCCCACTTAATAACACTAACCAGAATTAAAAATCCCCAAGTCTGACTGCAGTTTTTTCAGTGAGCAGACACGGCAGGCTGCCCATGACAGCTATTCACGTTACATGTCATGTCTACCATGCACTCCCACTCTCCATATTCAGACAAGCTGGATGTTGTATCATTTGGCCCCTCTCCCTTTTCTCACATCTTGTCCAGTGTTGTTTTCAGTTTGGCTTTCTCTGTCTCCCTGACCAATGGAGGAACTTCAGAGAAATTTAATGATATGAGAATATGATATGAAATTTAATGGATCTGAGTTTTCCCTTTCATAGCTCTTATCTCTCTACTTTTGTTATGCTAAATTCAGCATGTATTCCCATGAGATATTTGTAGCGAGTTAGCCATTCCCCAACACTACCCCTTTGCCACAGCTTAGCCAAGCTGTACATATTTAGTAATCTTTTCTGTAATCTTTTCTCAGAAATCAGTTCCCTTGTCCCCTTTTTTCTTGTTCATCTCTTAACTACTTTTACTTTTTGCCACAGGGTCCAAAAGTGAACATTATATTCCAAACATATTTACATCAAAGATGGGGAAGAGAAGGAGTATGTATTTTTTGCAGAGTGACATGGCTCTTTTATGCTATCATACTACATTTCCAACTCACGTCTTTTTCTCTTTTCTTGGTCACCGCAACATTTTTTCTGATTTTACTGTTTCTCAGTCTCATACTTCCCCATGGGTTCTACTCCCCTTTCAGATGATTGTTCCCTTGGTGCCTTCCATGTTAGTGAACTGTGTCTCCTACAATCCTGTAAACAGCATCTAAAACTGCTTGTCTTTGTTGCAGTCTTTTGACATCTGTGGTCGGTTGGGAGGTGTCCGCAAGGCACTGAAAGTCCTTTGCACGCCACAGGTAAGTCATCAGATGTAGTTGCCAAGTTCACTCAGGAAATGTCATTGTGAAGGAAAAGTGCTTTAAGTTTGTCTGCCCAATATACAGAGTCTTTCAAAAAAGTCATCCATTGCCTACTAGCTGTAATGAGTAGTTACTACCCTACTTCCACCCTGCTAAGTGGGGAAGCAGTTTTTAATACCTGCCCTCTCCCAACAGTGTTAGCAGAGTGTTGCATGGCTAATTTATTGCATCCCTCACCTGAAAGAGATTTATGAATCTGAATGTGATGTGATTATTGGTGGCTTTGCATACTATGCCCAATACCCTTGAGTCTAATAAAGCTGCCAGCCTCAGGTTGTATGTACATGTGCATCAACAAGGGAAAGACTTTGAACTACATCCATTCCTTGATATGCAGCACATTAATAAAAATAAGTATTGCAGTATTGTACAGTAATTGTCCCAAACATGGCAATATACAGTAGCACTATGGTATTACTTAAAACCATAGTTGAAGAATATTATAATAATCTTTTATAATATTAAGATCCTTTGGCTTTTCTGCTACATGGAGCGAGGACAGTACTTTGTCACAACTTGATTCCCTCGCCCTGGGACCATAGATAGGCCATTTCATCTCTGCATTGTGTCCCTTTCCCCATCTGTACAGTGAGGATAGAGACCTTCATCATAAAGAGCAGTGAGATACGTGAGTGAAAACTGCTGTTATGATTATTGCTTTTATAGCCAACTTCATGAAAATCCCGCTCTAAGTACCTGTTGTCAGTGCTTTGCAATGATGTTGAATTAGTCCTTCCACCTCTACCACAGAGCTTGTTAAATGTCATTATCCCTGTTCTGTAAATGAAAGTGCTGAGGCAGAGTGACTTAGTTTCATAATTTCATAGTAACTAGGGTCAGAAGGGGACCTAGAGCAGGCCATCTAGTCTGACCCCCCGCCAATGGCAGGAATGAGTGCCAGGGTCACAAGACCCCAGCCAAGTACCTATCTAATCTACTCTTGAAGATGCCCAAGGTAGGA
>JAGPOW010001167.1:516961-537653 GCA_030014935.1 Caiman crocodilus | reverse complement strand
CCGTTTACTGAGGCTGAACAGGTTCAGGTCCCTCAGACGCTCCTCATAAGGCCTATTTTGCTGCCCACATATCATTTTAGTGGCCCTCCTCTGGACCCTATCAAGGCCATCCACGTCCCTCTTGAAGTGCAGCACCCAGAACTGGACACAGTACTCCATCAACTTGCCCAAGGCCATGTTGCCAACCAGTGACAAAACTAGGCATGGAACCCAGATTTCCCAAATTGTGTGCTTTCCCCACAAAGAATCATTCTTTCCCTTTGCTTTGCTATAAGAGCCACTTAGTTTTTTGGAGGTTCTAGTCAGAAAAGCTAGGCCTGAAAGCAATGGTATATACAAGCACAAGTCAAATAATTTAAACCACAGATGTGTTTTTTTTCTTCCCTCTCCCTCCCTCTAACAGACATACGGAGTTCGCGCTACCAGCCAGCAGTGTAGTGAGGCTGGAGATATCTGTGCCATTTGCCAAGCGGAATTCAGAGAACCCCTGATCCTCATGTGCCAAGTAAGAACACTAAATTTGCCAAACTCAATGCCCATATGAGTCCATAACCAATTAACCTCTTCAGTTTTGGAATTAAATTTCACTTTGTTGCTTTATGGGTCTTTGTTTTCTTCCCAGTGAAAATGTGTCAGCAAAACTGAACACCTAACAATTCTTGATAGCTGAGTACAGTTGAGTTCTGTGATCCCCATGTTTATATTAACTGGAGGGTAAAATTATAAATGCAGAAATAGAAAAACTTGTATGATCTGATTTTCAGCCATCCCGTTGCTACTGAAAATAAGTTATTTTATTTCCTGTTTCAAAGCACTGAGATTGTGTGTACAAAGAGCAGAGGTTAAGAACAGCACCCTGTGAATAAGGTAGCATAATGCTGATGACATTACTTACTGCACCATGCATTTCACCCGTTTTTATAGGAGCTAGTATTAGTCTGTCATTAAGGTTGACCAGCTCTTCTTAGAAGTCAACCCATTCTCCCATTGCAGTTTGTCAGATTGAGTATGTGGGTGGTAATTCTTCATATTGAATTTCTGCCTTTGGCTGAAATTTTCCATAAAATAAAACTTCAGTTGAATTAATTATGCCTTTCCTAAAAAATACCCTATATTGTTTTGTATTATTAAAAAATTCTGGAGACCTTTTATTTGAAAAGCTGTAGCACCCCCATGCTTTGAAATAAGCATCATATTTAGGAGGTGGGTGACCTTTATGATAGGAATATGAGGAGCAGCTTGAATTGAACCCTGCAGTGTCTCCCCTCTTTAGATATAGTCAAAGATACCATTATATATCATCGTTATATCTGGGGCATGTATGTGTGTGTTTCCATTGCTTAATAGAGACCTTATACTATGCTGTTGTCTCCCAATTATTGCTTATGTGGGGCTAATGTACTGATATTGTTTAGGTTTATTATTCAAAGGAATTGAGAGGTATTTAGATTTTCATTGTCTTCCATTAAAGTTGCATTGCTTCTTATCCCAGGGTGCCTGTACATGAGCGATTAATCAAGTCTGCTGGACAATGGTTATTACTGTGCTCTAGTAACACCCCACATCTCGTGTATCAGCATCCCCACGCTTCAAAATGGTGGTGGGGGCTCTTGAACTAAAGCTCATTGAATGAGCTTTAGTTTAAGTGCCCCTGTCACCATTTCAAAGTACAGGGACACTAGTAAACAAGGCATTGGCGATTTAATTAGAGCAGCTTTTGGAATCCACCCCTGGAGCATGTGTAAAAGTGCCCCCAGTGGCTTTCCCATTGCATGTGTGCACTAGATGACAGGGCTGGACCTCTGCCCATTTTAATAATGTCCCTTTGTCTCCACAGCATGTGTTTTGTGAAGAGTGCCTCTGTCTATGGTTTGACAGGGAGAAGACCTGTCCCCTCTGTCGCTCTGTTACTGTAGAAACCCTGCGCTGTTGGAAAGATGGCACCACCTCTGCTCACTTCCAAGTATATTAGCCCCACCTCATCATGCTGACACATGAGGAAACAGAAGAAAAGGCTGGGAAACCTATTGTTTCTAAATCTTATTTTAATTTTTAGTAGACTTATTGTCTTGTTTTTTTGGTGAGTGCTGACTCTCCAGTAGCCCAGAGAACATACTGTTAATTCTGAAGTAGGGACCATCATTCAACACTAACAAGAAGAGTCTTCTAAAGAGACTGACAGCAAGTGGGTTACCTCTTTGTAGTCAGAATCCATTTCTGCCACTCTTCACTGCTAACTTATGGCTAAGATTGCGTCTTGACTTTTCTTTCTACAGTACAGATTGCCCGATTCTGGCTCCTGTTTTCTATCCTTTTAGTGTAGATTACTGTTGAAGGAAAAACATTAAGAGAGTTTCCCATTGCTTGTATGTAGCCTACAATATCAGAAGAACTTGTCCTCAACTGTCTCTCAAGAGAGCTGCTACTGGATTCCTGACATTAAACCATGATTTCTCAGGACCTGGCTTTGTAAAGCTATTTTGCCAGTAGTATGTCATCTGGAAAAACATTTGAGACTCCCTGCTTCAGCATCCTGTCCAGAGTTCTGTTTTTGGGACAGACATAACCATTCGCCCCATTGCTGGGTCTGAATTTACTAGATCAAAAGTTCAGTCCTAATTCAAGACCCCTGAGGACATGATTTCTTTCAATGAAATCCACGTTTCAGAGAGTGAAATCCATGCTTTCCCTGTGGTTCACCTTTATTATAAAGAAATTAGCAACTGGCTTTCCAGTTATTCAGCTCCAGCCTTTCTCCTTAGGGCATGTCTGTTCAGAATCGCAATAGGGAGCCATTCTCACCTCTCTCAATAAGTTGGCAGAACTCACCTGGTGCTTTCCTAGGAAGATCAATACCTGTTGACACAGTGTGGTGTGTTACATACCAACATTGCCAACTTGTTACAGACTCAAAGTTTGATTCTTTGGTGCTTCATTCAACATGCCCATAGATGGTCTTACAGGTCAGGTACTCTTAAATGTTCTCTTGCATCTAGGACATGCATTTGAGCATGGCCAGGCTGCATGTAAACAATTCATACTTCTCTAGTGACAGTCAGTGACGGCTCTTCTGACAGAAACTGTGAATGACTCCTTCCTTCGTGACAGCTGCTATGAAATAAAGTGAAATTCAGGGTGTATAATACTTGAGGATTTGCTTATGAAATCCCTGCATTCAGGCTCCAACCTCTGTTTTAGTCATATTGCAGACCTTCCCTCTTCCCAACCTCCCTCTTGCCAAAACAAACTGTCTCAATTTCAGAAAAGGACTCTTTTGGGAGAAGCGTTTTTATTATTAAAAGGTCATTGTCCTACTGGATTTTGGAGTAGCAAGGGCCAATGCTGTCACAGTCATGGTGTCTGTCAGTGGTGCTACAGTGGCACTTGGATGCAAATAATTTGGGAGTGTGTTTCCTTCTGCATCTTAAGCTGGAGATTTTCTTTCACTAAACAATCTTTGCTTTTTCTGAATGCCCTAAGAAACTGCCTCATTAAGCAGTCATGGCATCTTCCATGCTCATTACTATGGAAATGGCTGTAAGGTTACAATCCCACTTGACTGGATAATCAGGAAGAACTCTACCTGGGGGAAACAGAGCTGTGTGTACGTATTGGCTGTCTTCCTCCCCTTCTGATATAAAAACCCCTTGGGGAAAAAATTAAAGCAAACAGAAGTTAATGGCAACTGGATTTAGTCTTAGCATTTCCTTGGAAATAATAGCTAAGCAGAGCCAGAGGAGAAATAAAGGAGGCAGAATCTGAGTTAGACATAGAGGGAAAAGTAACTGAAACCTGAATTAAAAGATACATATGAAGAAAGGTAAAGGAGAAGCAGCTTTATTAAAACATAGTGATATAGCCTTTGTCAAACGCTTCTTTAGAAAAGGAAGAGACTAAGGCAAGCAAACATCTGGCTATCTCCAAAAGGAAGGATCCTTAATTTTTGTAAGAAAGCAGCAGAGATGCTAACTGGTGTATCATTTTGGTGCATACATCAGCTTGGTATCTATATTCTGGGTAGAATGGCAAATTGGTAACCAGTCTGTGAGAAAGCAAAGGTGAATTTAACATGAATGGATTTCTGCATTCTTGATCTCAAAGCAGTTTTTAGTTTTACTTATTAATGAATCCAACCAATAAAATAACAGATTTAGCTTTTAAAAACATATCTAATCCCCAAAATATATACAAAGATAGTCATATTTTATCAACAGTGCAATTACAACCCCAGTCAGCGTGCACAGAAGTCTTCTGTTCCCTTCCTCTTCTCCCCCGGTCTCCAGCAGTTTCTCAATGTTTCTGTCAATGCCAAGTGCTTCTGCTCCAAGGCTGTTCTAAAAGCAGGGTCCAGTTATAAGGACCTATTTCTTTTGTTTGTCTTTAGGTGCAAAAATTGTTATAAGAGATTAAATCTGAGTGGTTTTTGTTTGTCATTTTCTCCACTGCCATGAAGAGAAAGGAAGATCTAGGTACAAAATTATCCTTTTCTTTTCTTTCCTTGTCCTGTTCCTTTTGCTCACTTTCACTGACTGCTTTCTTCCAGCTGGAAACATGAGCAAGAGGGAGAGAGTGTGAGTATCTTGTTAGAGGTTGAAATGCTCTCCTGCTGCTCAAATCTTCAGGAAAAACATGAGGTGAGGCTTGATGCTGGCACTCAACGAAAAAACCTCTAAGCCTTGTGAGAGCCTTTGGTGCATTTATGCTTCTCTCACAGCTCTCTAATTTGGTGTGAAATCATGAACATCCTGATCCACACTTTTGTTTCACTTCAGATCTCCCTGTTTCCTCCTTCTGTTTCAGGACCAGATTCCAGTCTCAGAGACATGTGTGGTACTCTTATGCACAATTACATTGTACTAGGCTCTCATGGAAGGTCAGACAGCTCTGAGCATGCCACCCATTATAAGCTTCCCATCTCATAATTGCAGAAACAGATGAAGGGGTTGCCTGATGCTGCTGGAGACTGAAAACCTGTTTCTCTACAGTACAGGTAGAGTGGGGTATGTTAGAAAATTAGGGTTAAAAGGGACCTCAGGAGAGTCATCCACTCCCACCCCCCTGATCAAAGCAGGACTGTCACCAACTGTATCGTCCCAGCCACGGCTTTGTGTAACGGGGTCTTAAAAACCTTGAAGGATGGAGATTCCACAAACTTTCTGGATAACCTATTCCAGTGCTTTACTACCCTTGCAAGAGAGTTTTCTTACCTAAACTTTCCCTAATATCCAACCAAGATTTCTCTTGCTGCAACTTGAGACTTGCTGCTCCTTGTTCTGTTGTCTGCCACCCCTGAGAACAGTCCAGCTCCATCCTCTTTGGAACCACCCTTCAAGTATTTGAAGGCTACTATTAAATCCCCTCTCAGTCTTCTCATCTCCAGACTAAATAAGCATAGTTCCCTCAGCCTTTCTTCATAAGTCATGTGTCTCAGTCCTCTAACCACTTTCATTGCCCTCCACTGTACCCTTTCCAATTTGTCCACATCCTTTTTGTAGTGGGAGACCCAAAACTGGACACAGTACTCCAGATGTGGCCTCACCAGTGCCAAATGGAGGGGAATAATAGAGGATAAAATAGTTGCTCAGTCTGCATAGACCATCCAGTTTTTCACCTCTTCTGAGACTAATTCATACCAAATGTAATGAGTGTTTTGTGCTGTAGGCAGTTGTGCTTCTAGGAACAGGGCAGATATCGGCTTATTGTATATGGTCCACAAAACAACTTTTGGCTTTGGCCCTTATCTACTTGTATTGGACAATGTGGAGATAATAAGCTTTGTATTCTATTAGCAATCCCTTGAGCTATTCTTTGTCATTTAAGTTGGGATGGTAGTTCTGTGTCCCTACCATGGAGAAGAAGCTAGGATTCTTGTCTGACTTGGCATTTAGAGTCTTCCGGGGAGTAGGTCCAGCTCCTGCTCCAGTGGAATTGGGAATCCAAGCTTCCATCCATTTCAGTAGGAGTAGGATTGTGAAAAGAGATTGAAGTAAATATTCTTGCTATTTTAGGGAGAAAATGAAAATAATGCTTTTTCCCAGTGAACAACTTTTTTTTAATAAAGTCATTATAAATATGTACAAAGAGTCTCCAGCATATGAAATTCCTTTTACAAAAGAGAGAAGCCATGTCCAACTTTATAAACAAGTCATAGATAGCGAGCTCATTGCAAATGCAGTGAGCACATGCTTTGCCTTCACTTTGGTGAGGGAGGAAACTTGCACAGTGACTCTGCAAGAGCTTTCATATAAACAGCAGAACTGAATGCATAATGGGCAAAGGAGTAATATATTCAATGACTTTCATCATGTTCTTCTATTAATGAGGACTCTGGGCGCAGACTGGGAAATTCTCAAATATATTTATGTTGGGGCATGATGGAAATTTCTCCAGCTAATAAATGCTGATGAATATTTATATGCATTTAAATCATGTGGCTTTGCCCCTCCCCCTGGCAAAATCAGATGGCATCTATAAATAATAATACAGTATAAACTGAGATTTTGACAGACTAATATACAGTCTAAAATAGGCCTTTTGCTAATATTCTAGCAAGGATCTGAAAAGTTGCCTTTGTCATGCAGAAATTGGTTAAATTCAAGTGCATAAATACCCATTCAAAGAAGAAGCATGGTTAAATCAAAATGCACTTCTGCAGTTCAATGAATATTGATGGAAATATACTCCAATAGAGTATTTGCTCAGTTCCAATAAATTCCTACTGTATTATGTTTCCCACAGCTGTTAGTTGAAAGATGCTGTTTTTCAAAAGACCTGAAGCTGGGAATACTTCAGGGTAGGTGCTGGTGCAAATCTTTGCAAGCACAGAGGCAACATTAGTCAAGCCAGCAGGAGAAGGAAATGCTATGAATACAATGAGAATTTGTCTTAGTGCAGGTGCACACCCTCTGCTGTGAATAAAGAGGAGTCTGGAGAGAGAGAGCCTGCAAATTCAATCCAGGACATGGGTGTGGGGGTTGAGGGGGAGCATAGAAACAACGCATAAGGGTTCCTCTCCTTCATTCACAGCACCTGATACTATACTGAAGGAGGTAAAGTCACCTATTATTTGTACTTTCAAATAGGATTTGACTTTGATGAACACAATCATAATCATACCAATGTCTTCAAGGTTCTGCACTATGAGATGAACAAGGTGAACCACATACATGGTAAGCAGCAACTTGCAGTTCTGTGCAGACTTGAGCTATGGTGTTGGTGTTGATCCAGTGTCAGATTTGCTTTGGGGGGTGTGGATTTGGGTTGTGGGAGTTGGGCTCAGTCTAAACTTAGATATTGGGTCTAGCTGTGAAGTTTAGCTATATATCTAAAATGGTCCAAAGTTTGCCATGTTGGGACCCAGGACTTGGATTTTAACTGTCTCTAGTTGTGACATTTAAATTGGATTAATTTTAAATGACTATTTTGTTACAATTTTTCTCAAAGCTGTTTATAAAGAAACCTAAAAAATAAGACCCAGTGGTACAACACGCTATCCAATTCCCCCATCAGCCCTTTCTGGACAAGGTAAGAGATCTGTCAAGAGAGAAGTATTTGTTGTTGCATCCCTTATGCACATACCTATTTGCATCTTGCTGCATTTCCTGTGTTCATGTTAGGAGGAGGCTGACTGGAGCAGTAATGGGTCATGTTCTCCAAGTGCAGCAGATCATGGAAAATGCTTTGAGTCCCAGGCCTGGTCTGCATGGACAAACTGCATTGATTTAACTAAATCTGTTTCAAAATCAATCTAGTTAAATTGATGCAGTGCCTTTTCTGGAAATTCTTAAATGGATTTTGAGTTGCTTGCCTTAATTTAGTTTAATTTTCTAACAAACCAAATTAAACTGAGTGTTTATGCAAGGGGATTGCACCATTTAAATAAATTGATTAAGCAAAAATGTAGTTAACTTGGTATTATTTCTGTATGTAGGCAAGCCCTGAGCAATAAGCATGGTGGATCAGTTGTACCTCATCATTACAAACCCATCAATTTTTGATTTGCACGTTCCAAATGGTAACATTGTTCTTAGGCCCATAAAAACCTGACAGAGTATGCACTAGTAACCTCTAGTAAATATGTAGACTAGTTCTACTCCATCATATTTAAGTGGTAAAAATCATTTCTAAGAAAGAGCAAGAATGGAAATGCTTAGCTAAATTCAACCCTGAGTCTAGCCCCATTGACTTAAAAAGTGGAGTCACACTAGAAATTCACTTGGTTCAGTGACTTTTTAAGAGGGGAATACAATTATTCTGTGCTATATTGCATTTTTAACTTGAAATTTGAAGTTCCAATATGCTATGGGATCCATCTCATTGGAGTGCTGCTTTAAAAATTAATAAAGACTTTCCTCACAGTCACATTATGCAGCATTCCATACAGACTATGATCTCATAACCTCCTTCGCTGGCTCGCACAACCACTGTCTGCTGAAACCTAAGATGAGGTCTTTTTTTCATTTAGAGAGCACTCCCTAGTCTTTACAGGGGCGCGACTATGAAGCTAATCAAAATCAATTCTTTTGGTTGCTGCAGAAAGTGGAGAGGGACTGTACAGGTTTCCTACCCATTACCATTAAGAAAATACAGAAATTTCCACCAGCTCATACAGTCCTTGTAATGCAACAAGAATGATGCTTGAATGTATACAACGTGCCTGCATTTCCAAATACAGCTCTTGGCCAGAGTTTAATCAGGTATTTAAAAAGAGGATAAAAACACTCCTTGTCAAAAAATGGAGGCATTCAACAATAGTAATTATACCAGAAAAATGTAAGGCTTAGACAAATACATCCCCTCTACTAAATCATTAGATGTATATACAGCGAATGTTGGCTGGGAAGCTCTGGCAAAAGGCTTCTCTAGCAATGTTTGCTTTGATCCAGCCATTAAGAGATTAGGCGTCCAAAATCTTAACATTCAGTCCACACAAAATACCTGATGGAAACCTATACAAACCAGGCAAGTCATAGTTAAAGAAAAACCCCAGGTCTGAATCCTGCTCTTGCTTAAATTTTTGAAGCACCACTGATTTAGTTGGGGCTTCATGGGAATAAGTGAAGGCTTTGTTCTTTGTATTCTTGAAGGAATCTTGAGAACACCTGAAGAAAGGCCTGTCGCCCAGGGAATCCTTCCTGGTCTCTGTAGGAAACCTTTTGTTCGTTGGTCTTTGGGTGCTTAGTCACTGCTGATGTGAGTCTTGGTAATTTGATTTAAGGAGCTCCAACTAATCAGGAGCATAACAGTCAAAGCAGAACTTGGCCCTCTCAACATTAATCTGCCTTAGTGTGTCACAAAAGCATGGCATATGTGATTGATGAGGTACAGAAGGAGCTACACAAGGTCTCAAACTGAAATAGCCCTTGTCATGATACAGTTAGTAAATAATAATGCAAACTGTGTGCACATGTTGTAACAAAAGCAATTGATGCTGCATTCTTCTGGGAGGTTGTTAAACATTTGGACCCAGGAAGCTACTTTGGGGAGAGGACAGGATTCTGTGGGGGTACTCTGTCCTGTACAAATAAACATAAACCATCTCATATGTTTTGTGCAAGAAGACTATGCCATGAGTCCTGTCTGTATAGGTGGCAAGTGAAGGGAAAATATATCTTTATTAATATGGAAGATCCTTTACAGTACATGTGTACTGTGCAGGTATACTTTCCAATCTTCCTGTCAAACTCTTTGCTCTTTAACTCTTGATTATCATGCCCAAATCTATCTATCTAATCTATCTATCTATCTATCTATCTAGTTTAATCTTGTTTTTTTTTCACATAGTATCCTTTTAAAAGTCTAGGCCCAATCTGGGAAACTGCTGAGCTCTCACAATGCCCATTTAAGTCAGCTGATGAAGGCTACTTCCATTGAAGTCAATAGCTGAAGTCTCATTTATTTCAGCAGGAGAGTGATCAGATCAATGGGGAACATAGGGTGCTAAGTACCTGTCAACGCCCAGAATGTGGTGGGAGAAGGCTGTACCAGTATGCTGTAGTTCTTGCGACTTGCTGGTAGCCACAGCTGGCTCATGCCTCATAAGTAGATGAGATGGACTTTAAATGTATTTTTCTTCACAAGGTGCACATCATCATGAAGTTATGTACAATGTTCCACTGTGAACAACTTGTTGTTTAAGTATAGCCCTTTCTTCTTTTTATGAATTGATGAGGAACCAACAGTGGCCACAAATATGTATGTGTGGACCTATGAACCAATGAATATGGCAGTGCAGGGAGATTTCAGTTTATAGAAGGCTCAGAAACTAACTCCTCTCTGCAAGTTCTGAAAATTCAAGCAGCCCTGACTGGTCATAAAGACCACATAATAACCTTTCTGTGCCTTGACTGGATGCAAGTAAAGGAAGATTTTTCAAAGCTTGAAAGAGCAGTTAGGATCCCAATTTCTATTGGAAGATGTTGAAAACTGAACACTTCACATTACTTTGGTGCCATTGAAAAGTCTTCCGTAACCAGTTTACTGGTGCAAACACTGAGAGCTATAATATTTTTTAAATGATTTAGTCATTCTGAAACTATTTGCAAATTTATCAGATAGTTTCAGATGGAGAAACTACTTCAGGCTTTAAGTCTTCATTGAGCCCAAAAGGGAATGAATGTATAACTTAGGGCACTTGCCTAAGAGATGCGATACTGGGTTTCAATACCTGCTCTAAGGTATTGGAAACATTTCATTTGACTTAAAATGTTTTCTATTTTTGGTTTTTCATGTCAATGTGGGGGTGGGGGAAAACTCAATCTGAATTGGATTTTGTTTTCCCGTTTTTCTGTGTGATGGGAGGACTGAAAAATTAGTTGCACGGCCCTACAAAGAATCCCAATAACATCTGTGCCCTTGGCTTTTTGTGTTCAGTCTTCAATATTTCTTTAATGTCACTGTTCTGGCGAGCAGTCATTTGTCAATTTGAATGACTTCTCATGCATATTTTTTGCATGGAGCTAGTCTTATTTATGCTATTCTGTGTCCCTATTCAAAACACTAATGAGTTTATGTTCTACTATGTTTTGTAAATTTGCTGCTTCTCCGTATTTTTCATCCATTGTGACAGTTATGAAACAGGATGTGTTTGCTGATTGTGGCTGTTGCACCTAGTCTTTTAAAAACATTTCATAAAAATGACTGCAAACTGGGTAAGACTCAGCTGCTAAAATTCCACCCCAAAGCCAATTTTTATAACTTGTTTTATGCAATTTCCAGATGCAGTGGGTTGCAACAGAACATCTATGAATGTGGTGTTAGTGGGGGTGGCTGTAAGGAAGTGTGATTGCAATCCATGTAGGCATGCTCAAGGCATATAATCTAGATAGTTTAGGTGATGATAGGAGTGAAACTGCAGTGATGATGGCTTTGGTGTAAACTTTACACATCTTTCAGGGACCCTGGAACTTACTTAAGCAGCTAGCTTATGATGAAGCCTAGGTCACCTTCACTGTTATTGATGACTATAGTGTTATTGCCTACATGTGCTATAACTGGACCTTTGCAGTGCAGATGTATTCTTAGGCACAGAAATCTTACAAGTGCTACCTTCCACCCATGCAGCTGATCTCATCAGCCTTTTTTTTGAATAAATGAATGAAAGGAATCTCTGATTCCATATAAATGCTACCTAATAACATGGTACTTTCCATGCTCTCTTCCACCAAATTAAGAGATAAACTGGCTGAGTGTGTTATGTAAAGCTCAAGGTTATTCTTAATGTATTTACAAGTAGAAGGAAAGGAAAATAGGACCTTCACAACATATTTGTGTTTGTGTAGAAATGTTAATAACCAAAATATATTTTTCCTAGTCTTGGGTTCCAGAACATTATTATGGTCAAACCGTAGCACCGCAAAGAGGCACTGTAGCCCCAGACAAATTTTACATGTAGCACCAGAGATCCTAAACTCGTTAAGAAAAGCTTGCCTGGCTTAATAGATACTTATACACACAAACTCTCTCTTGTCAGAACTACTAAACACAATTTCCCCCCTCCCACTCCCTCCCCCCCACCTCCCAAGACTAGCAATGCACTTTTGCAGCATGTTCACCATCTCCAGGTATCCTCTAACCCTGGGTGTATAAGAGATTTTTCACCCTGCTGCATTAAAAGGGACAGTTGTATCCCATATAGTAGATATTGTCTGGTGTGGAAAATCTTAGCCTTACAGTAAAGACATCACTAATCTTTTGACTTAAATTGAAGGAGCACAAGCGCTCAGACCTCAGTCACCTAAAAGGAATGTTGCTTATGTTCTCAACAAGGCATGCACGTATTGACATACGCATACAGGAAGCTTTACATTCTTCTATATATAAGCATGTTTGTGTGTCTGGTTTGCTGCTGGGCCCTTGAACAGCTCCCTTAGTGCAAATCTTTCTTCATGTTGCTCAAGGCTCTTTCATCATGTTCCACTTCTTTCTTCATCTCCAGTCTTCACAGCTGCTGCTCAAGCTCTGGATTCCCTGTAGGAAGATGGGAAACAATTTTCTCCAAGGGCGCAGGATTTTCTCCAGCCTGATAAAACAAAAGAAATTGTTTGGTTTTAATTATATTAATGCATTTGTTGCAATAAAAGCTTCTTTTGAATTTATGCATGAACCTTCCTATTGATGCAAGAATTTACTGACTAGGACATGCATAAACTTTATGGGGAAGATAGTTTTGTGGTTAAAGCACAGAAGATCAGCCTTTCATTCCCAATGCTACCTCAGAATTCCTGTGTGGCTCTAACTTAGGGTAGCTCACTCTTTAAATGTTCTGGACTCGCAAAATGTTAACTTTCAGGGAAACGACTAACTTTTCCACAACAGCAGGAGGGTGTATTGAATATCACAGGGGACTGGAAGCACTGCTTGCTTCATTCCTGGTTTTGCCACTGATTAGATTTGTGGCCTTCAGCAAACCACTTAACACCACTATGTCTCAGTTTCAACTGCAAAATGAGGGCAGTAATAACTTATTTGCCTCACAGGTGGACTGTGAGGCTTAATTAATATTTATATAGTGCTTAGAGATCCTCAGGTGAAAGGTGCCTATATACGTGCAAATTAGCAGGGGAGTTACCCCAGGGCACCTGTTGTTTAAATCCCCATTTCCCATATATACCCTCACATGCATTGACATCAGTATGCTACAGGCTATATCTGCCAACTCTCACAAACAAGCTAAAAGTTTCTGATTTGATTTTTATAGATCTGCTCTGTAACTTTTTCTGGCAAAGGATACCAAGGAAAAGTGTTTAATGTCAAAAGAACAGGAACATGATAATATTGGCTAAAGGGCAGGCACTGTTAATAAATTGCTCAGGTGCCAACCCACTGCCCACTTTAATTCTCCTAACCTAGGTTTCTGACGCAACCATGTTACTTTAGCTCTGGGTTCTTAATCTCTGGGTAAGTCTTTCTACTGGGAAAGCAATCCTGGGAGAATTTTCCTGATCATTTGAATGCATGTATACAGCGTTAATCCTGTCAGTGCATTTCAGTCCTGATTTACAGAACTAATATTCAGTTGAACAAAGACTACAAACTGTATAGCAGCTTTCTTCATGCATATGAACAATTGCCACAGGTTAGCTTGTGACACCATCCTTTTCACTTTGACCCAAGATGTATTTGAATAGAAAGCCTCAAGTAGAAGGTTTAAACTTTATAGGGTTTATGGAAGAGAGGCAAACATTTCACTGAGGAATTGGGATGATGATACTCAGAGAAATGTATAAAACAAAATACTTAACTAGGAAGCAAAAACACTCCATTGTCATTCATTTCTATTATTGCAGAAACCCAGGGATATTGGTCACCCTGTGCCAGCACTGTACAGGCACAGAGCATTTGACAGTGCATCTCTTCAAAATTTTATACTCTTTAAACATTTTCCCACTATATATCCCCTAAATATACAAAAATATCTGATCTAGAACAAAAAGGATAACAGATAATGATACCTTAAGTGACACAATATAGAAAACAGAAGGGAAATGTCATGCAACCCTATTGTTGCTGCTGATCTGACAGATGGGAATTGAAGATGACCATCCTAAACAACCAAAAATCTTTAAAAAGTTGGTAAAGCTGATGAATCCTGGAACCTCCAAGGACTACATTAACCCTGGTGCAAACAGAGAGCCCAATGCAAAGCTGTTGCATTTTAAGCCCTTTGAGAGCTTAAATGGCTCTTGAGTTTTCCGCAGGCCTTGAACCAGCTCTCCGAATAGAGGTGAATTTCACCCAAAGAATAAAAGAGAGTCCTAGAATCCTGGACCACATCCCATCCCTCAATAAAACAACTTTAAATATCCAAGGCTGTGTTAAAGCCATTACTGGGTGCGTATTGGCTGCATTGCCAGTATCTGACTCATTAATGGAATACGCTTTGAGCCAAACTCTGATCTCATTTAAAGCACTGTAAATTCAGGGCAACTCAATTGACTTCAGTAGAGTTACTCTAATTTTACCATGAAAGGTGCTTGTCAGATAGACAAATCAGCATTTGAGCCTTTGGGTATGAACAGGGCTTTGGGAAGCCAAACCTCATCCCATATGTAATACTGGGGTGGTTATGGTCTGTCTATACAACTGGTCAAAACTTGTTCATCACAATCCTTTTCTGATAAGAATTGCTTTATGCCAAAATGAAAATTTCCTTTTTGTTCAAAATGTTTCAAGTTTTATTAAAAAACAAATTTTGGAAGTTCAAAGCCTAAACATGTTAGATTTTCAGCAGCTCTTCCCACCAAATTCTGTTGATAGAGTTGAAAATAAATTGCTTGTCATTTTTCCTTGAAACTAACTCTTGCCTTTGGTCTAGCCATTTAAAGATGCTTAACTTCCATTCAGAACTCTTCGCTCTTGCATTTAACCTGGTAAACAGGGACAATAGCATGGAAAGCATTTAATCTAACACTATAAAAGCTGTCTAAGCAGATCTAGACAGTTACTTCTCATTGTCTTTTAAATAGAATCAGACCTCCAAACTTTTAAGTGGCTTTAAAATCTCAATGTTAAATACTGTACTTTGGTTTTACCAGGTAAGAAAATAGTTCTGTTAAAGGAACGTGCAGCACAGTATGGGAATTTAGTGGCTCAGATGAGATGTCACCTGAGCATTCTTTGGCTTGTCTTTTTTAGAGATACAAAGCCAAGACAGAGTTAAGTATTCTGCCTACATCTGGCCTAGTGTTGATGAAATCCTGGAAGAGGCTTTGTGTAGGTGAGTAGAGCCAAATTCCCTCATAGGATGAGAGAGTGGATTGACTTCAGTGGATTGCAACAATAATTAATTTTGCCAGTGCTTAATAAGTTATCGATAAACTTTAAGGGAGCATATTGAAAAAACTGGGAATAGAGTAAGAAAAAGTAGGATCCCTGGGATTGCACCCTAATGCAGCAGCGAGTTCATGTGAAATGATAGGCTGGACTGAGTTCTAGCATGAGTGACTGTGACCCCTATTGAATTTCTTGAGAGCTGAAATTACTTACATCAGGGCTACATTTCAATCTGGATTTGAAAGGAAACCTAGGAGAGAGAACAAGGAGCAATTTCATGGAGACAAGAAAGGAAGAGTTGATTCATTGGAGGACTTGCAGGAACAACCTGCCTGGGAGGTCTTAGGAACCAGGATAAAAAGATTATGAAGTCCAGAATGGGAAGGGCAGAATATTGGGGACTCCAGTGTTTCAGTGGATCTGGGTCCAGTTTAGTTTAAATCCACTCCTAGAATGAGGTGTTCTTAGACTGCTGTTTCTCTCTGCTACTGGATTATCAAGGAAATTGATGCTGTGCTTTCTCTCATGCAAGTTAATCCTGCAATATAGCTGTAAGGGGTTTTGAGGTTTATGGATCAGGAATATAACACAGTAGGTTCCTTCATTCTTAGTTTTTCATGAATATAAGTTTTCCTCCCAGTATCAAGTTCAACAATGCACACACAAACAGGATGCAAGATACTGAATGTCTGGTCTACCTTCATCACACAAAACTGAAATCCACTGCTGAGTCAGCCCAGCTAGTCCAATACCTGCAGTATTGCCTCTGGTCTTTACTCTTTTTTGGACTTCTGCACAGCTCAGTTTGACACCTCCAAAAATCTTATCAACCCAGTTTTAATACAGATAATTAACTGCACTGAGACTTTGGACAGAGAAGCTCTGCATGAACCTAGCAGCAAGCAGTGGGGGAAATTACTGGCAACACAATGGGCATAGAACCAGGCTGGCAGAGCTGGCGGGATGAAGTAGGGTTTAATTTAATACACTGCCACTTCTAGACTAATAGAAGAAAAAAACAAAGGACACTGAGAGCCACATTGGCACATGATAACTATACTTCATGCCCCAGCTGGATTTTTCAAGGCCATGTCAGATTATTTATTATAAACCTGACATTTTCTAAGTGTTCATCCAAAAATCTACACCATAGACATTAGGTCCCATCCAGTGCACCCGGCCGTGCCTCATCAAGTCACTTGATGTCAGTAAGAGCAGAAGGCTCCTAGTATAGAGGGAGCTCTTCCTGACCTGAATTGACATACACTAAGAAACAACTGCTATATTCCACTCTGGACATGGTTGTGATATACATGCATATATATAACAGCGACAGATAGACAGACACAGACCCGGTCAGAAAGGAATACCATTTCCACCTGAAGCTATGGAAAAGGAAATCAGCACACAATTAGTCAAGCTGCAATTCACCTTTCCTTCACTGCCTGTTTTCTTTCTGTAACCACTAGTCCATAAGATAAATGCTGATTCAATTAAGGATTGAGCTGAGCAGCATTATATGTACAAGCTAGCTCTTCTCTTCTTATGAACCACGTCACAACGTTCTGAAGGATCACATCCTGAACAACCTGGGCTTTCCAACCTGCTGCACATGAATATCACCATCACTGATGAATTTCTCTGCTGATGAAGGAGTGAGAATACATATTTTATTCATTCTGCAGGATGGTTAAACTGCTGTTCTTCATTCATCCCTTCTATTCTGTGTCCTGGTACCATACTCATCAATGCAACTTCAGTGGGGTTTTAAAATAAATTGTTTTAAATATTGCATTAACTTAATATTGGAGTGAACAAATTATTTTTAATTAAGAAAACAAGAAAATAAAAATTATAGGATTCAAAAAAGGATCTAAACCCTGAGGGTGAGGTGCTGGTGGTTTGTTTAAGTGTCTCTGTATATTATGTTGTATTGCACTGTATTTGGATCCACAGTGCTATTATTGCTTGTGCTGCTGCTTGTTGCTTGGAAACTCACCAGGAGAGTTGGATGGTTCTGACACTGGACACATGGCAACCATAGTTTCTGTCATTAGCTTGGTGGTCCCCCACATATGGACATTTAATATCATTCCTAAGATTGTTTCCAGGCTCAAAAAGGTCCTGTTTTGAGAGAGACATATTTGTATGTTTGCTTTTGAAGAGGAGAACGCTTTGAGTCAGCACAGCTCCTTCTGTCCACAGTCTGGCACGATTTGTCCCACAGCCGTGGCGAGCTTGTACTGAGAGCACTGATATAACGAAGAGGCTGATGAATATTTCCCATGCCCAGTGCTTCCTCTTACAACAACCATATTATCTACATACTCTAACAACTCCACAAACCCACACTGCAACATAAAAAGTGAGCTGCTATGTCTTGTTATAATGGAAAAGGCAAGTGAAATGTGACAAATGTTCCCTAGAGATTCAAGTTTGTTGAACTCAAACATTCAAGCAAATCTACATTGGTTCATTTCCCAACACTTGTAAACAAAATTGCACCTCTGCATTCATGAACCTCATCTCAAACTGA
This sequence comes from Caiman crocodilus, assembly GCA_030014935.1. Taxonomy (NCBI): domain Eukaryota; kingdom Metazoa; phylum Chordata; order Crocodylia; family Alligatoridae; genus Caiman; species Caiman crocodilus. The sequence continues at coordinate 519,844 of JAGPOW010001167.1, read as the reverse complement.
ACCCTGGATGGGAGTTGAGGTGGGATCACACAGATCTACTCCCAACTCCCATTACTGTTCTCTAACCACTAGATCACATTCTCATCCAGCAGCTAGGATGAGCTGAATTCAGTGACTTACCATCCTCACAACTTCCTGAACAAACCAGTCCCAATATTTTGGAATTTACTGCTTAAATTAGGAAGTATAGTCTTCTGCTTGCAGGGAAAGACTTTTGGACATGAACTGACTGAACCTACAGGCAGATATAAATATACGCTATACACACAAACACAATGTTATATACATGTGGTACGTGTGTGTCTGTGTGTAAGTACAAGCAATGTAAACGTGCACATATATTTTAAACCCTATTTTAAAACATTGCAGATGAAGTTCTTTGACTGATTGTATATTTAGTTATTATTTCAAAACACCTAATAAATGTATGAGGCATCCTGCCTTAAAAAGCACAATCTTGATTTGACCAGAAAAGTCACAAACAGACAACAGAATGGGTGAAAATGGTATTTTTGTCCCTTTTCCTTCCCCTCCCTGAGTTGCCATCCCTTTTTTTCTCGTCTTAACTAAGGCTCCAATTTAAGAAACTACTTTGTCACATACTTAACTTTAAGCCCTTAAATAAGTGCCACTGAAGTCAATCTAAGAAGATTTTTTCCAACTATTTGAATTGGTCTAATAAAAGATATCAGATTTACCCAAATAAACTTGTCTGCCTATGTCCTTGAACCAACACGGCTACAACCTACACCACTAAAGTCAATGAAACTTACTCATACGCTGAAACAGTGGTTTTCAACTTGCAGTCCATGGACCCCTTCAGGTCCACAGACTATCAAAGGGGTCCATGAAAAATTACTATGATCAATCAAAAGTATGTGAATATCCAAACTCACAATTCAAAAGGGATCCACACCTCCACTGGAAATTTCCAAAGGGGCCCACGAATGAAAAAAAGTTGAAACCTGTTATGCTAGAAATTAAATATTCACTACAGTGCTTTCCTTGATATGTACAGATGTAAGTGTATGTTTATGTGCTACTTGGGACTAGGGCCTTAAATTGTAAACTCCTTCAGGCAGATAATACCCTCTCCTCTGGAACTGTGCTATATAAAAACCGTGTGTGTGTGTGTGTGTGTGTCATCTGAAAGGTGAGAATTTTTTTCTGTCTTTTCAATACAATATTACCTCTGAAGAATGACTGTGATCAATTAAATGGCCAATTGCTTTGCCTTTGTCACTGCAGATCATTTTTAGCAAAAACCATCTTAAACTCAGCTGATGCAAGCACAAAGTATAGATGACAATTTAAAATATCTGCAGTCCAGCATAGAGAGGAATAGAAACTAGGTTCCTTTGTTTGCTAGGGAAATGGGTCACAACCAAGGAGCCATGTGGTACTTGGCATTTGAATGTTAAAATAATTAGTGATGGTTTCTTTAACAAAGAACAATATCTAAGAAAGCATAACAATGATCACAGGAGCTAGAACACTGAAACTAGATAGACTGTAGAAAAAGTGGTGTCCTACCAGCAGGAGAGGTTTCTACCTCTCTGGGTTTGGTTTATAGGGACAATCTCTACATTTTGGAGGAAGAAATAACTGGGTTTAATCCCAGAAGTCTAAAGTTCCATCATGTGAGAAATCAGTTGATCCCTAAAACAGCAGGAGGGGACCCCTAAGAATTTATTTTTCTAATAAAGCAGTGTTCTTGGTACTGGGTAAGCACTGTCTATTTAAACCCCAGAAGGAGGCAGCGAAATCAGGCACGCAGCAACCCTCTGGGATTTACAGTGTGTGAAACTGATGGAACTGAGCTATCTTATGCTCAGATTGCACAATGCTTCTACAGTCAGGAGAGATCACTCACCCTCCAGTCTCCTCAGGCATTAAGTTTAGGAGTGCCCCTATACCACAGCATTAGGGGCTGTTGTAAGTGCCTGCAAAGAGCTGCTTTAGAGGCCACAGAGTCACACGTATGTACCCTAGGAAGCGGCAGCAGATGCAGACAGGACCAGCCCGGCCCAAGGAAGAGGAGACCTAGTGCTGCACAGGTGAACAGTTCCTGGAAAGCACATCTACGCGAGCTATTGGCAGGACCTTTCAAGCCATTGCTACAGCAGTGAGTGCAATGAACCAGTGGGTCCCAGCCAAGGGACTTGCGCAGGCAATAAGGCTGCCCTGGGGCACGGCAAGTGGCCGGCCAGGACTGGGTGCGCTCTCCATCCTTGGGGACTTCCCAGTAGGTGAGGTGCCACCTGACGGAAATCTCTGTGGAACGCAGTTGGACACCGGGCTCGAGCCCATTATGTTCTCTGAGGCAATTTAATGAACTTTACACTATCTCTTGGCTCTGGGCAGCAGCTCTACCACATTCAGCAGTCTCTTTTTTGTTTTGGTTTTTGGCTCTTGCAAAAACTGATGCAAACTGTGAAAAAATACATGGCAGAGGAAACACTTCGTACTTGGCAGGACAGCCTCTGTCAGTGGCACCGAGCTGTCACATGCACTCTCACACACACACTCACACTATCATAATATCATAGTGCTTAGGGTCGGAAGGGACCTAAACAGATCACGAGGTCTGACCCCCTGTATGCGTTCCCACTTATACACACACACACACACACACACAATGGCACTCATACACCTTCAGACACACTCACACGCAAATATACACGCGCACACATACACATTCGGACATGCACACACTCATACACTGATACACATTCAAACACACTGATAGACACACACTCACATTCAAACACGGACTCGCACACTGACTCCCTCCTGGCGCACACGCGTCCCCGGCCCCGCGCCGGCTCTCCGCGCCGAGGCCGGGGCAGGGCGGCACGAGACGTGCGGGACTGCAGGGCAGGG
>JAGPOW010001167.1:495988-516861 GCA_030014935.1 Caiman crocodilus | reverse complement strand
CGGGCACATGTCGGCGGCCGGCCCGGCCGGGCCCCGCGCGGCGGCAGGCATGCGGCTGGCCCGGCGCGACACGGCTCTGTGCGGGCGGCGGGGAGGGACGAGGCGGCGGCGGGGAGGAGAGGCGGGCGGGCGGGGGGGGTTACATCATCCTTCCCCGCCGGGGCGGCGGCCGTAACCCTTTCCGCGCCGCCGCTTCGGCTCCAGCCCCCGGCCCGGGACCTGCCCCAGCCGCCGCACCTGGGCCGCGGGAAGCGGAGGGAGGAGCGAGGGAGCCCGGGGCCCCGCCCCGCCGGCCCACCACACCCCCGAGCGGGCCGGGCACGTGCTGTCGGGGTGTTGCTCCGCGCGCGCCCGGCGCTCACCTCCGTCCTGCCACCGCCCGCGGCGACCTGCCCCGTCACGTACCCAGGTCCGCACCAGTGCTGGTCCTCCCCTGTCTTAGCAGCGTGCCCCTGACTACAGGAAAGGAGCAAGTGCTTCTTGAGCTCATTGAACACGGAGCTGCTGGGCAGGATCAGCATTCCCAGGGGTCGGGACTGTTTAAAGAAAGTGCTGCTTAATTCCCGTGCAGCCGGAGGGCTGACTCCATCCTCCTGCAAAGCCCCTCGGCGCGCGGACCTTAGGCGGGCCGGAGCCCGCTCCACCTGCACGCAACTAAATGGGGCGCATCTTTAGCCAAAATCTCTCTCCCGCCCTAGAAGCAATTTCCTTGCTGTAGGTGCGCTTCTCCTACTCCCTGTTCCCCAGCAAATCTCTGGTCCTTATGGGTTTGTAAACTGCAGGGCGCACAACTGCTACAGGTTGAAATTCGCCACGAGGTCACTCAACCTGACAGAAGAAGCCTTTCCGAGTGCTAAAAATTGGGGTGGGGTACAGATCGGATCAAGCGTTTGTGTGAGCTGAGTTCCTCCTGAGACGATTCTTCCTTTTCGGAATCCAAGTGGCATCTTCCCGGGTGTCGGAGGGAAGGGGCTGGAGTTGGCTGGGTTCTTTTTGTTCATTATCTTTTAATTAGGTTTTGCAGAATGCACAGGCAGCAACCTGCAGCAAAGAAGAAAAACCAGTAATTGCTTAAGATACCAATCGAGCAGAACTAAGCAGCGGCAACTGCAGCTGACCAGTGGAGAACAAACGGGAGCCACAGCATTTGTTGGCACAGCCGCTCCAGGGAGAGCTAGAGAAAGAGAGAGAGGCTTGTTTGTAGCAGTGCTCTGCACGTTTTTAAACACAACTTCACAAAGAGTTACTGTCATTCCCAGTGAAGAATGATTGTTTTACAAATGTTAACAAATGTTTTAAGATTTTAAAAGACAATTTTTATTTTGTTTTAAAAGTTAAAGCAAGCGCACTTCAGGTGTAATTTGAGATCAGTCCCCAAAGTTTATCAAGGATTTCTTATTGTTTGGGTTGTTTCCCCATGAGTTCAGAGGACATGGCAATGGGCAGATATACAGTGCTCCTAGCAGCTGTATTTCCCAAAGCAAAATGTTAGACACTCGGCCCATATTTCAGTGAGGATTTCTCCCATGACAAAATTCCTCGTCAACAATTGCATCCACTCCTTCGTGATAGGGATTTCCATTGTGCAGAAAGGAAATTAGCCTTTGGTAATGTTAATCATGCTCAATATAGCTCAATACAGCATTCATTAAAGATGCATTTACTCAAAGAAACTTGAAGGACAAGGTGCTCAGTAGAGTGACCATCCCTATTCTCATCCATAATAGCATCTTCTTGGGCAAGGCTGGACTGAGTCCACTATTCCAAACTGCCCTTACCTGGCATGGAGTAAAGTATTTTTTTCTATGAGGAAAATGTTATCTTCTTTCTAGGTAAGATCATCATTTAGACTGGCCTGGCCATTTCCTTGCAGGTGGTTTTGTGCCTGGATAGTATAATGTCCACATCTGTGGCTGAAGTACAGATACTTTTGTTCAGTGACATTCTTGATATGCTCTTGGATGCTCAGACTCCTTCCTGAAAGGTGGCCTCTCAGCTAGTAAAATGAAGCAGCGAGATCCCAAATCTGTTTGACATTATGCCCGATTATGTGTGAACCAGGTACCAGTATCCTTCAAAAGAAAATTCATTGTGAATAAAAAACATACCAATAGTGCAGAAAAGACGCAAAGCTCTGTGTCCACTATTCTTGTAGCGAAATGGTTCAGTCTTGCCTGGCCATTATAGGCAGTGGATTCCTATCAAGGAAAAGCTATCAAGGAAAGCACTGAGGCTACACCCCCTACCCCACTCCCCGGAGGGTGGAGGTGAAGCCACTGGTTTGACAAAAAACCTACAGAGCAGGGCGTGGTTGGTTTCTGCCCCTGTGCTTGAGAGGGATGTCCATCTTTTGTCAATAAAATTAGCGTTTTAGGGGGCTTCCTTGATCCTCAATTGCTCCTCGAATTGGAGGTGCCATCAGTGACCAGAGATACATTTTTTATTATTCAGGGAGAACAAGTTTTTCACTTCAATGGTAGCCCATAGGGCTGTGTGAAGCTTCAGGTGCTGATTTGATTTGAAGATTTGGTGGCCAAAACTCCAAATCTGAATCAAATCAGGGGACCAATTAAAAGGTCCAAATCGATTTGGAAAAGATTTGGAGAGCTTTGGCGATTCAGGTAGTCCCTGCTGGCTGCAGCAGGGAGCTCGACCCGGACTGGGAGCTGGTAAATAGGAGGCGGTGGGGGGGAGGCTGAAGGAGGGGGGAGGGAGCATGGGGGACCCCTGCCAGGCTCCATCCCTTGCCTGCTCCGCCAGCCCCCCTGAGCGCCTCCACCCCCCGCCTGCTGTCCCAGCAACCCCCATGGCTGCCCCAGCTCCCAGGCCTTACAAAAAACAACCTCCCTGACTCACCGGCTCTTGCAGCAGCCTTGGTGCTTGCTTCTGGGGGCTCATGGTGGGGCAGTGGGGATCGCTTCTGCTGGGCAGGAGCCAGTGAGCAGGAGGGAGGGAGTTGGTTTTGTTTTTTTAAATGCTGGGAGCTAGACCAGGTGGGGAGCCATTGGGGGGGCTGGGACAGTGGGGGGTGTCAGAGGGCTGTGGCAGAGCCCCCACGTGGCATGGGGCAGTGGGGTTTGCCCCCCATGTGGCATGGGGGCAATGGGATCGCCTCCTGCCTGGCAGCAGCCGGTGAGTGGGGTTTTTTTTTTCAAAGAGCTGGGGCGGATGGGGCTAGGAAAGTGGATGGGAGATGAGACCTGTGTGATTCAGAGATTTGACTGATTCAGCAGCAGCCAAATCTCCGAATCAGATTTAGCTAAATTGATTCAGGACAGTGATTCAAATTACTGTGCCCCAAATCAGCCAAATCCAAAGCAAATACTAAGCACTTTGCACAGGCCTAGTAGCCTGACCAGTTATTCAGACATTTATGGTACTCTAAGTAGATTGCTGTAGTGTGTAAATGGAAAAAACCACAGGTAAGTGAGGAAAAGCCCAATAAAGTCAATGTAGCTGCACTCATTTACATCAGGATAGAATTTGTCCCAATTATGGTGATGTGCAGGCTACCCTTGAGATCGCTTGTAAGAAATCTGAGCCTCATTTGCTTAGTAGCTGTGGCCAGAAAGAGCATATTATTCCAGTATTTCAAGGATTGCACTGGCTCCTCTGAACTAGGCATGTGGCTATTCTGTCCATTTAGGTACCAATATAACTCCCATTACTATAATATCCAGAGGAGAGCCACGTGTATGATCAGAGGGAAAGAGAACAGGCTTTATAATGAGAGGCTGAGAGCCACGGGACTCTTCAGCCTGGAAAAGTGCAGGCTCAGGGGGGACCTGGTGGCTGCCTATAAGCATACAAGGGGTGTACATCAGGATCTGGTGAGTCAATAAAGTCAATGTAGCTGCATGATATAGTACACTGAAGCCTGTTCACCAGAGCACCTCATGAGATGACAAGGTCAAACGGTCACAAACTCCTCCAAGACCATTTCAGGCTAGGCATAAGGAAGAACTTCTTTACTGTCCAAGCCCCCAAGGCCTGGAACAGACTGCCACCAGAGGTGGAGCAAGCACATACTCTGGACTCCTTTAAGAGACATTTGAACATTTATCTTGCTCGGATCCTGTGACCCCAGCTGACTTCCTGCCCCTGGGGCAGGGAGCTGGACTCGATGATCTCCCGAGGTCCCTTCCAGACCTAATGTCTATGAAATCTATGAAAATATCTGAACATCTTCCAAGTATCTAACAATAGAAATAACTTGCTTTCATTTCATACCCAGCCTGCAGGATAAATAGCCACATTAGATTATAGTTGTATATTGGCATATGTAGGTGCCTCTATTGTGTTACGTGTGTGTGTGTGTGTGTGTGTGTGTGTGTGTGTGAGAGAGAGAGAGAGAGAGAGAGAGAGAGAGAGAAACAAGCAAAGGAAAGATGAAGAAGGGAATGTAAACATAGCTTTGAAGGTAACTGATGATACCAATGGTTACTGTTATTTCTGAACCTGATTATATCTGAAGGTCTTTATTTCTTGCCTCCAGGAGTCTCTGCAAATTGATTGCTCTAAGGAAACACAGATGTTCTAGCATAGGCAGCAGACGGCCCGGGCTAACAGGGCTTAGCTCCCCCACAAATGCAGCTCCACTGCAGAGGAAGGAGAAGGAGGAGGATCCCCCTCCTTCCCCTTCCCCGACATGCCAGTGCCATGCCCTGCCACTGCACAGCCATGCCCAGTGCCTCTGCTGCATGCTGGCCCCACGACAGCCCTGCGCGAGGGAGGGGCGGTCCTGCAATGCCTTGCACTGCCCCTGCACACCTCCAGCCCCCCCCAAAAAATATTTTCTCCCACCACCAGTGTTCTAGATGTTGCATTAGTTGACACATTGCAAGCAGTGCTAAGGAAGTGATACTTCCTCTCTACTCAGCACTGGTGAGACCCCAGCTGGAGTGGGTGCCACACTTCAAAAAAACGTGGAGAATCTTGAAAGGATCCAGAGAAGGGCCACAAGAACGATTTAAGGGCTTGGAGGACAAACTTTATAAGGAAAGACTAAGAGACCTGGGACTGTTCAGCCACCAGAAGAGAAGACTGAGGGGGGGCTTGGTGGTCATCTAAAAGTATGTAAAGGGTGAAGATCAGGAGCTGGGAGAAAAAACTGTTCACTAGGGCTCCCCAGGGGAGGACAAGGAGCAATGGCCATAAACTGTGAGAGGATGGATTCAGGCTGGATGTAAGGAAGAACTTGTTTATGGTAAGGATGGCCAGAATCAGGAATAGACTTCCCAAGGACGTGGTGCAGTCCCCAACTTTGGAAGTCTTCAAGAGGAGACTGAACAGACACCTGCTTGGGATCACTTGGTCTCAGCACCATTCCTGCCCAGCAAAGAAGGGTTGGACTCAGTGATCTTCTGAGGTCCCTCCCAGCCTTCAATTTCTCTATGTTAGAGGGTCATGGAGGGAAGAGGCTTTTTTCTAAGGTAGCAGGAGACCAACTCACAAAACATTTTGAATATGAGATTTTAAGCTATCCTTCACATCTTGGAGTAGGAGGGGAAAGGAGAGTTCAGAGTGCACAACACTGAAGGGGTGCATTTACCATCTCCTGTGTTTCTTAAAGTACAAGTTATTGCATTTGTACCACTTGGGACTTTCATGGGAGCTCCCTGGCTTTACTCCAGTGACGAGTTGCAAAAATCAAGGCTGAGCATTACGAATGGATTGACCCCTGTGGTCTCATCTGTACCCAGTAGGATGAAGAACAAAGTCCTGGCCCGTTACATGGGGAAGGCAGTGTACTTTGCCACCACAGTTAGGACATGGTAAAAGAAGCAACAGCCTCACCCTCAGCTGGTTGACTGATTCTCTGTGAGCAGCACAGACTGCCTTACTAGCGCGACAATTAATTTATTTGTATGAATGACACACTGAATCGTGTATGACCCTTTCCTGGCCCTGTCCTGAAACGCAGGACAGAGCTTCCTGTCCTAACTTCCTGTAGCGCCCAGTACTAGAAGCAAGTTCTGTCCCTTATTTTTAAGTGACAGGGCTTATACAATTGTCTTGTTTGAAAGCAACTATCTGCTTATAGTTTCATCCACCATCATTCCCTGACGAACCAATGTTATACGCTTATAGTTTTACTACTTGATTCACCATCAGAGCTGCATTATGCTGCGTGCCAGGCAAGATCCAGAGGGGTGCAGTGGTGTGACTGTCCCCCCCTTTCAAATTGGATCACACCCTGGGAGCTTTTTTAAAGTCCTCAAAGCAGGGAGGGATCCCCCTCCTTCCCCTTCACGCTGGGAGGCAGGTCCCCTCTCCTCCCCAACCTGCTGCCGCTGCTGTTCCTGCTGTCCCAGGGGCTGGGGAAGCTTCCGCCTGCTCCAGCCGGGCTGTGCAGGAGAGGGCTCAGCAGGGGACGGCGACAGAGGTGATGGGCAGGAGGGGTCTCCCTTCCCTGCCTGCACAGCTGCCCTAGTCCCAGCTGAGCCCGACCCTCCCCTAGCCCCCTGCAGCAGGCAGGGGCAAGCACTGACGCTTCCCTGGGCTGGGGCAGCGAGGAAGCGGTAGCAATAGGCCAGGGCGGGGGCAGGGGCTGTGAGCTCCGAGAGGAAGGGCGCTTCTCTCCCGAAGTGCTGCGAGGCTGCGGCGCCCGGGTCCCCCCGCAGTGCCGGCGCGGGAGGTGTCGGGCCGCGCGCCCGCTCTGCTCAGCCCCGCATCCGCGCCCGCCCTGCCGGCGGGCTGCGCCGACCTCTCGGCCCCGCGGGCTCCCAGCCTGCACCCCTCGCGGGGCCGGGCCGGGCCGCGCCGCGTAGGAACCTTGGTGCGGCGGAACCGAGAGGCCGCGGCGGCCGTTTCCTGCCCGGGCCGCGATTGGGAGCGAGCGGCGGCGGGGCCGGGCGGGGACGGGCCGCCATGGCGGACGGGCCGCCGGAGTTGGAGCTTTTCCGCCGCCGCTGGCGGGAGGAGCTGGCCGGGGCGAAGCGGCGGCGGAGGCAGCCGGAGCCGGAGCCGGTCGAGGCCGAGGCCGGGGGCGTCGCACTGGCCTGGAGCCTGTTGGACGGGCGGTCCCGGAGCCGCCGCCCGCGCCCGCCCCGGCCCCGGCCTGGTCCCGGCAAAGAGGCCCCGGCCCCGGCCCCGGCGCCCGGCCCCGCCGAGGACGACCTGCTGGGGCAGCTCATCCGAGACCTGGTACGGAGCCGCTCGGCCTCGCGCCGGGGCCCGCCGGGCAAGGGGCCTCCCCGTCCCGGTGCGGCGAGTGCGTCCACACCTGACATGACACACGGAAGAGGGGGAAGAAACAGGGTCGAGGCCAGGGCACTGAGGCGGGGGTAAGGATGGGCCGTGGGCTGCTCTGCGAGGTGCCGGGGATAACGAGAAGCCGTCTTCTCCGAGCGCCTCCCAGCCTGTCCCGGGGGAGGCAGGCGAGCCGCGGCCCAGCAGCTCATTCAAAGCCTCAGTCCTTGTGGGGCCCCCCCTCCCCCGCGATGGAAAGGACTGGGCTGGGGCAGGAAGGGGGCATGCAGGGAGGCTTATGCACTCCCGGCCTCACAAACGCACTCGGGTGAGGATTAGGACCCCCTACATGGCAAAACTTTCCCCAACCATCCTGAAAAGGAAGGATTTACTTAGGGTGGAGCTGGGGTTTTGAAAAGGAGACTGTCCCTGGTGCAGTGCGCTTCATATTATACAGCACCTGTTTCTCCAGGTAAAAAGAAACTAGAAATGAATACGCTAGGGGTCCAGGGCCATATTATTCAGTTTAAAATTGTTGCAAAACCAAATATAAGTCATGGGGATGAGTTAAGAAGAGGCTGCAGGGCCCGGAGGTGGGAGCTGCGCTACGGGGCAGTGACCAGATAGCCGCAGTGCAGAAGAGAAGAAAGGCCAGCTCCGCCAGTGTAGCACCAAGAGCATTGCCAAGGAGAGCAGGTCATTACCCATTCACACCTGTGGAATTAAGAGGTTAGGAGGAATCGGGTAGATTTCAATGTGCCAGGAAGTCACTTGCCTCTTGCTGCTGCCTGGCTAGAAATGCTGCCACTGCTGGATGGTTTTAAACCTTGGCTGGAGCAGGAATCAAGGGACAGCATCTGCCTCTGGATTTACTGCTTTATTTTTTTTGATAAATATTTTTTTCCAGTATGTGCTGACATGAACCTTTTCTCTGTGGTGGGTTAGGAAGGTTATAGAGTGTAAATACCTTTTGCTTGTGCGTGGGGTAAAAGACTCTTTGTAGTTAAATTGTAACATTGGGGTCATGGATTAAACATGGACCTTCTTATTGCAGTACAAAGAAAATCACTTTTTCAGGAGCATGCTGCTCTTGTTGCTTGATACTCTCTCCAAGCATATGGTGTAGGTTCATTTTTGGTTTAAGTTGCTCTGAGGTTATTGCATCTCAGTTCTTGAATATATTAATTTATCCATAGCAGTTTTTTTCAGAACAAATATTTTCCTTCCCTGCTACACTCAGATTGTGGTCAGACCTTCTGCTGTTAAATTCATTAGGTTTATTCAAGACAGTGCGTGCTTAATTATGTTGCCTGTGCTAAATATCTTGCCACAGCATGGGTTTGTGGAGAAACTTTCCTGTCACCAAGAAAACCAATATTAATTGCATAAATGAAGTAGTTAATTTGAAAGTAGTCCAGATTGCAGATCTGAACAAGTTAAAAGCTTATTCTGCTAAATTCTGCCTGTACTCTAGTTGCAATGGAGATTTTATTTATGATGCAGGAAAAATTAGTAGGGAAAGTAAGTCTTTTTTTTTTTTTTTTTTTTTTTGCTTCTTACTAACTTCACTGTGACTAATTACTCTGCTTTTTTAAAAAAAATTAAGAGGAGCAGATTAAATTTCTGACTGCAAGGCACAAATTAATCCATTTACAGAATTAGTGCTCCATTAGCACACAGGAGTGCAAATCGGTCTCAGAGGGGACGGCAATATTTGAATTTTGGATTCATTCCAATAGACTTTTAGACAGGCCAGTGCTGACTTAATGTTATATGGTTTCTTTATAGTTTTTGCTTTTTGTGCTGTGGTGAGCTCTATGCCACTGACACATTATATGAATTGTTTGGGGATTTTCAATATATGTACACTGGACATGCACTTTGCTTAAATGAGACTATCAGGTGCTAACTGTTGTGTTCTGCATCATGGAAAAGTGATTTTTTTCCCCCTTGCCTTGCAATAAGGAGGCCTGTGTTTAATCTGTGCCCCTGCTGTTATGATTTGGTCATTAGTATGCTATATCTCAGGGAAAAAAGTTAAGTATATGCAGTTTCACTTTACTGGGGAAAAAGTATTATCCTTGGGATGTGTCTACATGGGGAAATATTGGTAATGTGAATTAGCTGTTTTGTGTTAGTTCCCTGTGCAGGCTCGTTATCACTGAGAATGCCTTCAGTCCACTGTAGAAGGCTTAAATTAAACTGCACAGTGAGCCAGTGTGGAATAAGAGAGTTCACACAGACTTAGTATGGAATAGGTATTGCTGTGTATGTTCACAAGCTAGCTAACTGCAGTGTTTTCCCCATGTACACAAACCCTAAATAAGCCCACTGTAGGCTATGTTGTTGTTTTGCCTTATTGTAGAGGGTGTGGATTTGAGGAGCAGGCCAGGAAGGGTATTGGAGAGAAACTTGGAATGAGGTGGTGAGGCAGCCTGGCCAGCAGGATGAAAGGAGAGCTGGAAAGTACAGGTAGCTGATGAATCAGAATGTGCTTGTACCTAGATAATGAATTCCTTGTATCTAGATAATGAATAATGGGGATTATATTTTCCCAAAGTTAGACATCAAAGTTGTTTTAAGCATGAGTTATACTGGGACAAATGTAAAGATTTTGAAGTATTTAAGATGCCGATATTTCTTTAGGGTTTTGTAATATCTACAAGCAAAATTTCAGAAATAGAGGGAAATTTAAGTGTTCAAAATGGGTCAGTTCTGCAAGTACATATTATAAAAAATATACCTGGAACATTAATTTAGATTATGTAGTCAGCATGGTAACAGAAGATTAGAAATGAGAGGATTTAAATCTTTTTTTCTAGCTGCAAATCTTGAAACACTACATGAAGTATAGGCCCCCACAATACTGTAGCAACTTATGCATGAGTTAACTGGTCCTTAAAAAAAGTAATCTCTGTTGTCTTTAAGAAAGGTAAGTTTTGTATTTTTATTCAGTTAAAACAAAATTTCTTATAATTCATTTATATTGGTTGAAAATAATTATTTTCAGGCTTTAAGGAAAACAATGTAATCTCATTTTGGTCTGTTAAATGCAATGTCCTATCATCTTTGGTCAATTATCCCCCACCATTTAAAAACTCTCAGTGAAACGAATTTGCAGTAGACATAGGTTTTTAAGTGCATTCATGCTAATCTCTTTGACAAAGGTGTTTCGTCTTAGAAACTTGTCCTGTCTTTCAGATGAGCAGCACCACTGGGAATCTCGTGATGTGGAACTTGATTTTTAAAATAGTTGTAGCCGTCTTCACAGCAACACAGTTGCTTTATGGGGATTTCTGTGCTGGCCCTTGTTACTTAAATACAAAAAAAAAAAGCTTGCAACTGAACATTAGTAAATGATAAAGTGCTTTATATTGATTTGTTTATTGAAACCAGTAAAATCACTTGAGTGCAAAAAAGAAGTGTTATTCAAGTAAGATCTGTTGTGTCCTTGTGACTAAAAACTCCGATAATATAGACAAGCCTGTAATTCTCTCTTACCTGAAATAGAAATGTAGCCTTTTAAGTTTCAGGTGGCAGTAATGTGACTTCCTGATATAACTCCTAGGATGAATCAACAGAATAGCTGGGAACCTTTATGCATATATTATTACTTGACATCCTGTTGTAGTGAGATTGCAAGGAGGAAAAGCAGAGTATTCCTGGTTTACATCACTGAAACTGGTAGAACTGTGAAAACATCGAGAGTGCTTTTAGTCCCTCCTGATTATACCATAATATTTTTCCCAACTGCTTCATTCCTTAGCATAAACAGTTTGTTTATTCATACATTAGTGAAAGCTAGTAGTTTAACAGCCTTTAACTATCTGAAGGGTGGTTACAAGAGGATGGAGCTAGATTGTTCTCAGTGGTGGCAGAGGACTGAACAAGAGGCAATGGTTTCAAGTTGCAGCAAAGGAGGTTTAGGTTAGATATTAGGTAAAACTTTCTCACTAGGAGAGTAGTAAAGCACTGGAGCAAGCTACCCAGAAAGGTTGTGGAAGCTCCATCCTTGCAGGTTTTTAAGATGCAGCTAGTAGACAAAGCCTTGGCTGGCATGATCTAGTTTGGGGGGTGGTCCTTCTTTGAGTAAGGGATTGGTCTAGATGACCTCCTGAAGTCCCTTCTAAACCTAATTTTCTATAATTCTATTCTTTTTTTCAGAATGAAATAAATGAGATTCCTTTCTTTGATGTCCAGCTGCCTTATGAACTAGCATTAAAAATATTTCAGTACCTGGGTAGAATTGAGCTGGGAAGATGTGCTCAGGTAAGCACATTAAATTTACTTGGTTTATTTCCTGTAAGATCGGCATGGCTGCTCAAGTAAACAGTCATACATTCAGCCATTCTACCATGTGGTAGCCCTAACTGACACTTTCTTCTCACCCGAGACTTGGGCTTCTGTAATTCTTTGCACATTGGAAGCTCTCCAAAAGCTGAGTATAGAAAGCAGTAGTAAATGGATTTGATTTATGGTCTGCAGCAGTGTACAGTTAACCAAAATGTCCAAGGTTTGATAACAGCTCTAAAGGGACACCATCAGAACTTAAGACCAAAAGAAATGCTTGCATAAATTTAATTCCAGTGAATATAGTGGTTCATAAACAAATGAGAATTCCTGGAGTATTTGAAATCCAAACATTGCAGTACTGAAAACCTGGATATAAAGCTGCTTTAATTATTTCCATTGTGCAAGCTGAAATATAGAAAGTTACTTAACAGCATAGTGAGAGGTGGAATGTGACACTCAGTTTTTAATAATTTGGTAACCTCACCGAAAGTGAAAGTACTCAAGTTGAGGTTTTTCTTCAGACTGACAGCATCATTTTTGTGTGATTATAAACAGCTTCTGTTACCAACCTGTCAGCAGTCAATTTGTTTCAGACTCGCCCTCTTCGTGAATTTTAGTTTTATTAACACAGGAATTAACTATAATGCAATAACGTTGGCTCAGCTGGTGCTAGGACTGTTGTGGCCGCTTCCTTGGGTCTCTCTCTGTGCAGCCTTTCTTGCCTTCTACAAATTGAGGCAGGTGGGAAGAACTAGCTTAGCTAATGCTGCTTAACCTTAAAGCTGTTAAGAAGGTCAGGTATTTCAACCAGCCTATTACATGGCTGTTGTTAGCTGTTTTTGTGCCCCACCTCCCAGGGCCACTGCTGCCACCCAGCCCAGGTAGAGCCCTGGCCCAACCCCACTGCCAGATTAGTGATGTTATCAGCCACATCAGCCAAAAAAAGCCAGTTGCCAATGTCAAGTTTCTTTTTGTCAGTGCCAATACAATATGGACCAGTGTATTGGTGCACCCCTAGAAATTGTCTAATTTCACTGTGGAATTAGATATAAATAATAACCAAATAACATGAATGATGGAATTAAATTAGATTTTTCTGTTTTCTCTGCGTGAATAATTTATGGTGTTACACAGATAAGGAGAATTACGTGACAGTGTCCCTTACAAAAAATAAAACAAAGGAACAACAGAAAGTTTTTTCTTCTAAAGTTTTTTTTTTAATTTCTGTTGTATGACTGTGTTACTGTGCCATGTAGAAGCTTTCTGCTACTCTTTCTGTCCTCAACTGAGATGTGAGCATGCAATAAAGACTGCATCCTATAAAAATGAAACAGGGCTGCATTTCAAGAGAGGATTGCTTAGAAAATTAATTTTTCTGCAGCTGTGAAAAATTTACTTCAGAGCATAGCAGAATTTCTGGCTACCAAAGGGACTCCCCTTTTTTAGCTGATCTTGAGTTCCACCTTTTATTCAGGCTCATTTCTTTAGGTGTTAAAAACATCTTATGAGAAGGTAAATGTTAGATGAGGAGAATGTTCTTAGAAGAAATTCCTAAATAGAAAGTGGTAGCTAACAGCTGAGCATATGCCCTGTATTTTACAGCGCTTGCAGATGAGATGAATATCCAAGCCTTTTAGCACAGAATTGGCTTCTTTTAAGTGTTCAAATAAAAAGCAGGGCAATAAAAGTAAATACCATTTTCATTTTTCTCTTGGTGATTTTGGGTTGTTTTTTTGTTGGGGTGGGGGGATAAAACCCCTCTTCTATTAAATGGAATTCCCTGCTGCTTTATAACATTATCATAGAAAGGTTATTTTTATTAAGGCGCCATGGGATTTTAGTGAAATTGAACCAGTTAGTGAATTTGGCTTCATGAACTGTGTGCGCTCCTTTTGGAGGAAACCTGTTTGCTTAGTTCTTTGCACCAAATTGGTAACAGACTAACAGTAAAGTTGTGTGACAGCGAAGTCTCTTAGAGGTTATATCACGCAATAGATTGTTCTGAACAACTTTAATTTTACCCTGATTTATTTTCTCCTTCCTCCTTTTTTTTGTTCCTTGGAGAGTCTCTTTGATTTCTTAAAATTAATACTATAAAGTGCAAAGTGGTTTGTGTGCCATTTTAAACACCATAAAGGTATGTAGATTAATTGTCATCAGTTCCCGAAGTTCATGAGGCAGTGAACAATCCATACTAGTGTAAATCAGAGAATTACTCTTTTTTGATTATTGCATTTTTAGAATTCACAAAAGGCTCTTTCTTTCCTTATATTTGTCATGAATGGGAATGAGATGAACATGTATTTGGGAATGTATATATTTGGCAAATATTTAAACAGCTTCAAAAAAGGGGGTAATATTGAGGACCTCCTGCTGCAGACATGAGTAGAGAGCAGAAGTGCTATGAACAGCTTGTCTTATGTAATAGTTTCATTAGCTTTCCTGCTTTTGCAGTATCAGGCCTGTCAGTTCATCACTGTGAAGCCGTGTGGTTTGTCTGTATTGTATAAAGCAGTTTAAACTCTTGGTTATATACATATATACATTTACAGTTACTAAAGAAGACAACTTTAGTTGCTTAGATTTTGTGGTGAAAATACTCCATTATGTGTATTAAAAATTGTAGCTAAAGAAGGATTTAGTTTTGTTTGTAACTAGATTAGTAGGAGATTTAATCCATGTCTGTTTAACACTAGTAGTGTGTTTTTTATCTTCAGAGTAATTTAGAAATATTAACCAGTACAGTAGTTCTGTGCATTTTGTGATAGTGGAAGAACGGAGAATGAAGGAGACAGGGAGGAATAAGTACTTAATAAATATTCAATAGGAGTTTGGTCCATCAGTTATAATAGGAGTAGTAACATTTGGAATCTGATGTGAAGAGTGTTATAGATAGTATTTGTCCCAGGGATGCCGGGGTTAGAAGGAAACCCCGGGGCAAAACCAGGGGGGAAGTAAACACTTACTTACCCCACGCAGAAGCCGGAGGGAGCAGGGACATGCACGTGGGAAAACCGCAGGCGCGATTTGTAAGCCGCGCTTGTATCCAGCTGGGGCCGGGCGACATCAGCAGGAGATGCCACCCAGCAGGAATAAAAGGTGGCCCCGGGAACGGAGTGGGGCCGGAAGTGGGGAAAGCCCTCACAGAACCTCAAGAGTGGGACTCGCGCCTGCGGAGCCTGTGTACCTGGCTTGACAGGGGAAGTCGTGGCGGCAGCGGCTCTGAGAACGGCAGCAGCGGCAAGAGCCGCCCTGGTAAAGGAGCCAGCAGAGGAAGCTTCAGCTGCAGCAGCAAGAGCCGCTGTTAAAGGAGCTGGTGAAGAAAGCTGCAGCTACAGCAGTGAGAGCTGCATTCTTAAAGGAGCCAACGGAGAAGGTGGAGATGACGTCGGCAGCAAGACTAAAGAAGGAACTGGCTACAGTTCCGGTAAGGGAGCGGGCGGCGTAGCCAGTGAGGAAACCGGCAGCGGACCCGGCGAGAAAGCCGACAGACGGGCTGGCAGCGGAACCGGCGAGGAAGTGAACGCTGGCTACGAGACTCCCTGAGAGCGGGCGCCACAGTCCCAGAGAGTAGACACCCGGGGGAGTTGGTGGCCTTAAGCCACCCGACAGACTTTGAGCCAGGGCAGCCTGTCTATCGGGGCTTAGGCACCCGGGTCAGATCCCGGACTAGGCGTGATAGAAGGGCTTAACTTTCTGTTTTGTTGTTTGCTTTCCTTTAGGCTCTCTCATTTTGTGTTGCGGTGGCCTCGGGTCAGTATAGGCTAGGGGCAGCAGGGAATCGGGGGGTGTGAGACCCTCAAGGCGGATTTCAGCCTGGGAAGCTTGGGTCTCCAGAGTGGGGACCACCAGAAGGCACAGGACCGAAAACACAGCGGGGTTGCCAAAGGAGGGCCACAGGGAGACCTGCAGCAGCAGAGGTGGTGGTTGACTGGGATGTAGGGGAGGTTGGAGCCCCGTGAGTGCCCACCGAAGGCATGGTCGGCATGCGTTAGCGTGCCGTTAGCGCACGGATGCTATGGAGGCGGTGTTAGCGGAGACCCCCACCACTGAGGTTCCATCCGAAGTCATGGCAGGCGAGTTTAGGGGGCCTCCCGACACCACCCGAGGTACCTTCCGGGGCCCTCTCGTGGGCTCAGGGCAAGCTAGAACAGCCACCTGAGCGAAGGCAGCTTGAGAGCGTCTAGTCGAGCAGAGGCTGGCACAGTATTTAAAAAACAGGAGGCAAACAGAAGGTTTGTGGTTTGATTTCTATGTTCACATGTGCTGCTTTCTCTTTGTCCTAAGCAAGATGTAACATTTTCTCTGTGTGGAGGTGAGAAGAAACTGAAGTTTCTTTATCCAGAGTGGCCAGGACACTAATGTAACATAGTAAAAAGATAATGGGCATATAAAAGGCGCAATAAAGTTAGACATTTATAGAGGTAGGGTCAGCAATGCCTTTCAATGATTACATCTTGCTATAGAAAGATTTGTAATACAATACAAACTTGGAAAATAATGATACCCCAGTTTATTTTGTAATAATTTAGAATGTTTAGTCTGAGCTTTCAGATAGCCTTTAACAAAAGGGTGCATGTGCGTACGTGCACATGCGTGCACAAATAAAGCCATGATTTTTGGCTGTCAGGGCCTCACCTGAATCCCTAACTCAAGAGATCTAATAAAGCTGACTTCAAGCCAATAGCTGTTTTTAATGCAGCAGTTCACAGTGGTGTTGTAAAGTGAAATGCTTGAGACACTTTTATTAGAGACTTCTTGCAGCTGAGGCTCACTCAGTGGGGCTTTTACTAGGGATTGTCATGCCAGTTTTGGTGCATTAAGGAAAGACTGTGTTTGCGACCCTTTGGAAATTCATGCTTGTAAACTGGCACAACTCAGTATAATTTGATTAAAAATCATAATAGGATAGGGTTTCTTTTTTTTTTCTTTTTAACATTCGTTCATAAAAGCTAAATTGATATGCTATTTTTATAGCTTGGATTTCTTTTTTGACCTATTCTTTGTTTTAAAAAATCCTCTTAAAGAGCTTGAAACTAGAAATGGCTCTGTGAATGTATTCTGGCAAGATTTTTTTTTTCTTTTATTTGTAGCAAGGCAAAAATTGGCATAGCTTTGTCTTGTTTACTTCTATTTGTGCAGAATCATGCTTCAGCTAAAGAGAATGGAAAGGAACCTTCATAGACTCATAGATGTTGGGGTCGGAAGGGACCACAATAGATCATTGAGTCCGACCCCCTTCTTATCTATGATGTTGTTCCAGAATATTAACCCCTGCAAACCAGGGTGGGAAGGGTGTGTGTATGGGCAAAAAAAAAGGTAGCTTTTTCTTTTAAGGATGGTATGTGGATTTATATTACTTTGGGTTAGTGGGGTTTGAAAGCAAATCTGTCAGTGCATTACAGCAGCCTGAAATTCGGTTTCTTTTGATTCTTCTCAACTACTTGACCACATCTATGTTGGGATGGAAGCAATGGCTACTTGAAGTCTCTGTTTTTTTAATTAAGTCATATATAAGTATGGAAGGTACCGTGCAAGTTGTCATTTCTCAGTGACTAACTTGGGCCCAGATCAGTAGTCTAGTCCAGTGATGAAAACTGACTCAACCTACATGGCTTATTTTGGATTGGGTCTTGTAGTCACTAATTAGAATCTCTGCTGGGGTTAGGTACTCGTTCCAAGAGAAAGTAGCTTTTATGGGCTACAGACCTTAAAAATCTCTGCAGGCTACTTGGCCACCATGGGACCTATGTCTCTTCCAAGGGTTATTTCTCACTCAATCACAGTTGCCAACTGTTAAATGTCATTATATAGCTATTCCCTTTTCAGTACTATACTGCAGTCTCCTTTGGGGGAGGAGGGAGGGTTATTCCCTGGGAAGGGTGAATATTAAACTCTCTCCTTTTGTTGGAGGAACTGAGATTTACAGTACATACTGTAATACAATTTTTCTTACTTCTTAATGAAATTCCAGTTTGGAAAGACATTTGAGGCTGCATTAAGGTTTCAGTTGGATCAACTGCACTTCTTTGTGCCTCAATGGAATCAAGACAGCAGCAATTAATATTGTTCACCATTTCAAATTGTATCACGCCAGTCATTTGTGGCTTACAGAGGAGACCTTGTTACTGCGTATTTGCCACCAGATATGTAAAGTGTTTTTGCACCATGTGTGCTTCCCCGGTTAACATTCCAAACAAATCAGCAGCAGTCATTTGGTGTTTATGGTTGGTTGCGTTTTCTGAACAAACCCTCTCCCTGCATCTATGGGGAAATTCTGATCTTAATCAACACTTCCTACATTTTATATGGTATATTCTGATGACTTTCAGTGACTTTGGATTGAGCTGAACTGTAGTGTAAACATGGGGTCACTTTACAGGGTATAAACAACTTAAAAGAGGCACTTACAAGCCTGTGACTGAAAACATGTACTAAGCTACTGATAGTAATTCAGTAAAAATGATGCAAAACGTAGGTTATACATCGGTCTGAACCAGTGTGTTGCTGATCACCGGTCTCATGACAGGCATGAAAAAACAAAACGAAACAGTGCTCTACTGGAAGAGGAAGTGCATTTGTTTGACCCAGCTCCCCAGTGTCTGTATAGATCAGGTGCTTCAGCAGGACTTTTTGGCAGTTTTATCTAAAGCTGGTTCAATCAACTATTTGATTAAAGTGAAAAAAGCCCTACTGAAGAATGTGAGCTATACAGACATTGAGCAAACTGGGTCAAATTGACACGATACCTCTTCTGGGCACGCGCTGTGCTTGGTGCAGGGGTTTGCCAAGCTTAAAGCGTTGGGGTTTTTTTTTTGGCAGGGGGTCCCCCTTATCTGTAAGCAGCCATTGATATCAGTTTTTCTGACATAAAGCTTTCTCACTGCATACTGTTCTGTTCTTTGAAGCAAGAGTTGTAAAGAACAATCTATGCTTAAAGTAATTCTTTCCTTTGAGAGCCTTTAAATCTTTAAAATGATAAATCTGGCATATGGTTCATTTCAAAGAAGTAATTCTGTCTGAAAAGGGCGGCAACTTGAGGCTACTTTAAAAATTTAGGTTAATATTTAATTCCTATTGATGTGTACTGTAATACAATATTGTGCATCTCACTGCTGTCATTCTTCTAATCAGTCATTGTCAGCAGGGTTTCAGAGGCATGATGCTGAGATGGGAGTTATTTTTAGTTGCAAGTATGAAAACAAATTCTTATTCACACTTGTGTTGAACTTAATGCTACCTAGTCCCTGGCTTTCTCTTGAAATTCAACCCCTAGCCCCCCAATTAATTTAGATTAAAAGTCTGGATATGAAAAATTGATATTAGTTGGTGCTGCTAGGAATTAGTTGGAGGATGTGTGAAAATATTTTGCTCTTGTGCTCTTTTATATACTGCAGTTCCAGTCCTTGCACTAAAGTCCTACAAGATGTAAGCTTTTTGTCTAAAGGAAAAATAGTATATTGTCACAAATATAGGGTAAAACAGATGTACTGATTTGGAAGACGGTTAAGTCCCAGTAGTTGTCTAATGTGATATTTTTCATTGCTGTCTGCTAGGTGAGCAGAACCTGGAAGGTGCTTGCAGAAGATGAAGTGCTGTGGTATAGGTTGTGCCAACAGGAAGGATACCTGCTTGATAACAGTATCTCTGATGGTTCCTGCTGGAAGCTTGCTCTTAAAGATTGTCGGGCCAAAGAACACACTTTAAGAACAAACTGGAAGGTAAAATGAAGAGATTTCTAGACTGGTACCCAGTGATGACTGTGCAGAAAGGTGGGAACCCAGCTCAAATCAGACATTCTGCTGTTAATGAAATTTGAGCTTCTGTGCTGCAGCCTTTTTAGCCAGTAAAAGGTGTGAAGGTGGCAGAGGGCTTCGTGAACCTGTATCCCTTCTTGAGGTTTTGTGTTCTGTCTTGTTTTCACGTTGCAGGTGTGCACTGATAACTTCTGTGCCTTTTGGTCATGTAACCAACAGCTCTAGGGTTGTTTGTGGTGAATGTTCATAAACATAGTCCTGTGGCCTTTATTTTTGGGAAGAGTTCTAAGGGGAATCCATCTATTTGCAGATTGTTCTCTATTCTTTCTAGCCCATCCCTTGTCATCTCTTAATATGTTGAGAGAGAGATCCTTAGTCTATGGTGGCTTACAGCTGTCCACTGCATAGTTAATGTACATCATTCTTCTCAAGGGAATTAAAATAAATGTTCCTTCTCTAGCTGGTTAGTACAACTTTGCTAAACAAAGCCATGTTGATCTGTAGGGTGATAGTAAGTTGCTCTACCCCATCTTTAAGTGATGACAAATTATGGAGTGATACAGAGTATGTAGGGGAAAATTACGTGAAACTTATGGTAGTGTGGAGGAAGGGAGGACTTCATTTCCGTTAGCTTCCACTGAAATGGGCAGTATAGCCTTTTGATCCCCTAGAAAAGCACTACTAAGAGAATAGGAAAGTGAATTTGTTGTTAGACAATCCTAGGTCTATACCAACATTATGCTCTATTATTTCCATGCAGAACCGTGTTGGAGCTGTGAGCCAGCTGCAGTATGAATTGGGCAAAGTTCTGTGCAGTGTACATTCTTGTGATGGAGTTGTAATTTCAGGGTACGTATAGAATTATTTAATGCTTGCATGTAAGGAATCTTCTGCATTGTGAACTCTTGCATGCTGCTTTTTGACTAATTAAAAAAAATCTAGACCAACATAATACAAAACCATTAAATCTTCCAGCTGCAGTTCTCTTCCAGGTTATAAGCACCACCTCCAAGGCAAAAGTAGTTGTAATTCTTTACTACAAGTCTTTCCAGAGTAGCCATATATATTTAAAAATCAATAGAAGGACACTTACTTTGCTAGCTTTGAGAGCTCTGTACTGAGAAACAAACATATTTCTTTAAATAGTAAATAAAATATGTGTTTTAGGAAGTTAAGGAGAGGTCAAATGGAAACAGCAAGAGTCCTGTCTAAATTCTCTTAATTTTTGTTGTGTGCTATAATAGGGGTGGGAAAAATACAGCCTGCAGGCTGGGTCCAGCCCACGGAGGGACTTTGTCCAGCCTGTGGCATGCCCCTTGGTCCCACTTGACCCAGGCGCTGTCTGGCCTGTGGTGAATCTCACTGCCCCCAAGCGCGTAGCAGGGCTGGGGTGGCTCTGCAGCTGGACTCCAGGCTCAGCTCCACAGGGACTGGTGGAGAGCCCACGCATACAACCCTAGTCTTGGCCCTGGCCTGGCTTGTCCTGAGCCTGCTCTGGACCTCCTCCAACTGGAGCAGACCAGGGCACACCCTGGGCCACCCTGCACCCATTCTGGACCTGCCTGCCCAAGATAACTGGTGGCAGCTGGGCAGAAGCTGCTTCTGGGTTTGGGGGAAAAGCAGCCGCCTCCC
>JAGPOW010001167.1:472753-495888 GCA_030014935.1 Caiman crocodilus | reverse complement strand
GCTGCAGTCACCTGGATCTTGCACTCAAGCTGCCCCGTGGCTTGTCTCTGCAGTGGAGAGGAGCACCCATGCCCAGCAGCAATTTTTGTCTGGTTGCTGCTCCTGTTCACCACAAGCAGGCTGGTTCAGAGTGCACGGGGGCAGGCTGGCATCAGGGATGTGCGCATAGGCTCCAGCAGATCTGGAGCTGGTCTGCTGCAGCTGGGACAAGTCTGAAGCGGCTGCAGGTGGGTTGGGGCCTAGGCTATGCACGCAGGTCCCCTCCAGTCCCCTTGGGGCTGAGGCTGGAGTTGGTTCCCATGGGGCTGAGGCCCCACGCAGCAGGGCTTTGTGCTCAGCTGCTACTGGCCACTGGTGACGATAAGGAGCTGTAGGGCGCACGGGTTCCAGGCTGTTGCAGGGGGGAGCTTGGGGTGCAGACTGGCCCCACGACAGCCCCCAAAACTGCCTGTGGTCCACGGGTCCAAATAATTGCCCACGCCTGTGCTATAGAAACAAAATATTCTTATTTTATATAGAACCACAAGTATACCTGGAACTTACAAAACATGATGAGACATGTCTCACTTAAAAGAGCTTGCAGTCTAAGACCAGCAAAACTCAAGGGGTTTTTGCACCAGGGTAGGTGCACCACTGCAAATTCATATTGATTTTACTGACATAAAAATAACCTAGGAATAAGCAAGCAGTAGCAGAAGTTTATATTTTATACCATGGATGCTTACAGCTGAGTCACTTTCATGCACCAGCATAATGTATTTGTACTAAGTGCCTGCTCTGATATTGCTCATTGAGACAGGAATAACTCTTACAGGGAAGGCGAAATATATTAGACCAATAGGGGACCACACTTAAGAATGTGGAGATAGGTTATACATGAGAATTCATAGGTTTCCAGTAGAGACAGCAAGCATGAGAAACTTTCTGAGAGTATGGGATACCAAAGAAGTGAATAGCCAGTACTGGGAGAGGAAAATGGAAGAGAATAGGGTTTAACTTTAGGGACAAGAGAGGGGTACAGCATAAAGTTTTGTGTCTGCATGAGAGAAGTTGCATTGGTTGTATGTAGGTTTAGGTAAACCAACATGATGAAATCTGTGGAAACACATAATTCAGAGCAATTTTATGTAAACCTAGACACACCAGGATAAATTTTCAAGCGTAGACAGGACCTAAGGGACAAGTTTAGAAATGTAAGAAGATGTAATGTATTGAAGGCAAGAAAAAAGCTTTAGTTTGACATGGTGAAAAAGTGAATTAGGTACAAGGGAGATTATGAGGAGGCAGGAAGTTAATTTCAGAGTGGCTTTTTAAATAAGCTAGAGAGAAGAGATGATTGAAATGGGAGGCTGGAAAGTAAAAGGGTTACAGTAACCAATGCATGAATACAGCTTTCAGTAATATGGCTAAAAAGAATGGGTAGACGTTTGTTCAACATGGGAGCAGGGGTTTGAGAGGAGAAAGAACCTAATCTCACATACCTACTTTGAAATGAGAAATGTAACACCTAAAATGAAAAATTGTTTACTTTCTGTATATAATTCAACATCGCCTGAAAAAAATGAACCTATTGTTTATATTGCATTAACAGAGGATAAGTTTCATGCTGTACAAACCTATAGGAAAACAGTTTTGTAAATACAAAATAACTGTTCTTGACTCAAAAGAGAAATTTCTCTCTCATGACATGACAACTATTTTTCTTTACTCACTTCCTTGTCACAGTGGGACTCTAATGAAAGACTTTTCATATCTGCATCTTAAATAAAGTTAATTTCTTCAAGCTTTTTAGGTACTCTTGTTATTCACCTGTCTTGAACTCTTATGCTACATAGTTGGTGATGATGTTACTGTAACCATCCAACCAGATGCAGAATTTTGAATCTAGTAATGATTGGTCCTTTAGAAGAAGACACACGAGTAAATAGAAATGGTGATATAAGGGCAGTTTGAAGACTTAGTCCTGTCGCACATTAATGTGTAACGTTTTATGGCAATGCTTTGTGTGAACAGTGTGTTTATGTATTGTGGAATTAGAGAAACATGCCCATAAAATATGTGACATCCACATTAATACTGAATGTTTCAACTGGTTATAGAAAAGGTTGCCCCACGTAAATTCAGAGAAGAGGATTCTTGCAAGTTCCCACTCAAAATCAACTGTCTTTAAATTGCATGGCTGCTGTATGAGCTGAAATTTAAATCATTAAGTGATAGGAACAGAAAAAGAATTTTAGGTTTAAACTCTTACCAGTCCTTCACAAGTTATATTCCCTCTCCTATTCCCTCTCATAGCCTTCACCTTTACTTTTTTTATATAATGCTACTGTTACTGCAGTCACTTGTCTAGCTTTACTGTTACTAGCAGGGCTCCTGCATTCTTCACTGCTGATGTAGAATTTATTGCAAAACCACAGCTTGCTAGAGAGCCATGTGCCTACAGTCTGCACTTCCTTCAGTTCTGTGTTTGAAATGTTTTCTTTGCAATGCTAGGGGATAGAAATTGAATGTAAGATGGTGCTGTTATATCCATCTAAACCAGCCTGAATTACCACTTTTCAAGTCAAGCTTGAAATCATTTCTTCCATTTCATGGAATAAATAATATTAGCTATAGCATCCAGCTAATAGGCCAGAGTCTTGGGTGCTTTCTGGCTGTTTTGCACTGCAGCACTCGTATTGAGCTCTGGCCATAAAGTCACAGGTGATAGAAGGTTCCCTTTAGTGCAAATGCAAAGGGAGTCACTCCTCTGATTGTATAGAGCCAAGCCTAGTTGTCACTTCTTATTGCTGGCATATAAGGAAGGCACTGGAAGACATTATGTATGACTAGGATTCCACTGTGCACTGTCAATTCTTGGCTGCTGTTTTGGCTACCTTGGGCTATACCAACTGACTTGTTAAAGTAGACCTCAGGTTGCTGTGCCTTTTAGGGATGAAGCAACTCTATAGATGGTATCACGCTATAGGTTGTTATTCTTATATCCCACACCTTGTGCAGTGTGCTCCTTGGTCTTAGCCAGTTATCTTCCCCAGTGTATTTGTTCCAGGCTCCCAAATGCTACTACCTGTATTTTTTGGGGTGTCAGAAGCCTTAGAAGTGCATACATAGTTATGTCCTCAAGTTTTATTGGTCTCATCCTATTCCTGGCATTTTCTCCACTATGCTATCAATACACATGCAGCTGATTTGAAAACTAAACATTTCAAAGCAAATTTAATTTAAAAATAAATGAGTCCCCTCCCCACCCCCAACTGTATTCTACTGTTTCACATGCAATCCAATAAAAATATCTGTTTATTTTTCCTGAGGCTGTTGCATTTTTTTTCCTGTGTGCAGCATTGGAGTTTTGCAGAAATCAGAGCATCTTTGCAATAAAATGAAATTCTACAGAGGTTATAAGGATTTTACTACATGTTTTGGACTACTGAGAAAACATAACAAACTTAAGCAAGCTTCAACTTAAACTCTATTATATCATCAGTCTTAAATGGCTGTGAACATAATTGCAATCCCCAAATCTTGCATAGTTTTCCAAAAGAGGCAGGATCAGTCTACCAATCGCATGCAGATTCTGATCCTTGCAAGAGATCCAAGAACTGCTCAGTTGATTTTAAAAAAGTTCTGCTTTTTTAAATTGAGACAGCTGAGGCTGTTTGCAATTTATAAGGTGTCCTCAACTTCCAGTCTTGGCATTGTTTTCCAAGTGTCCCATCTTCTATACTCTGCTTTTTTCAATCAAGGGAAATAGGTCTTTGGGGGTTTACAGTTCTCATTTCCTTCTGAGTTCAAAAAGATTTTATTTCAGCGAGTCTTGGCTTGGTATATTGATATTTTCATGTCTCTTCTTATCTTTCTTTGAAGTACAGTGTGTTTGTTTAAATGTTTTATTAATTCTTGCAGCAATAAATAAAACAAGATAGGCATACAAGAAAGTAGCTGCAACGTACTATTTAGTTTAACTAACAGTAAATGAATATGCTTTATCAACTTCTCATAATGAGTAAAAGGTACTTAAATAGGCTGGATACATTGAAATATCTGGTTCTTAGAATCAAAACAAACCATTTTAACTTGCAGTATTATACTTAATGGCACTTGGCTTTCAAATTTGTCATAAAAATATAATGAATCCAGTGATCAATATTTAGCTGTTGTATTGTTTCAGTAGTGAAAAAGTAATTTAATAGCTGAGGTTAACCAAAGTCAATTTACTTCTGGGTGTAAATATAAGTAATCTGTTAGATGGAATGATTATGTCTCTAATCCTGAAAACACTTAGGCACATGCTTAGCCTAAATGTGAATAATTCTGGTGACTTCAGTGGGTCTTATGTGCATTAAGCTAAGCATATTGATAACTATTTGCAGGGTGTGGGTTGTTAAATTGTAAAAGATTATATTAAAACATATTTTGTTTGATGGAATTTGAATTAGCACTTTAATTGCTTTGAAACATTGAGACTCAGAGCACTACATGTTGAACATTCAACGTGATCATGTCACCATGATCAAATAAATACAGTCTACATGATTTCTTATGTTTGTTCCAGCATGTCATGAAAATTAAATAGTATATCTTCATTTTGCTTGCTGTAGAGGATTTTTTTTAACACTGCTGAAAGAGAAGTTGTATAGGTTACAGACAAACAATTCTAAGAAGGTAATTTCCTACTTCAATTCTGAATTGTGATGTGTAAAAGAGACTTGAATAAACTCTACTAACCTGCCCAGGTTTTGAAACCTATAGTCATTGTAATGGAGTTAGACTTTTACTTTGCCTTCTTGATATGAGGATGGAAAACATGGTCTCTGAGGCTGCTCCATGTTTAGGGAAATCCATCACTTATTTCCCTGCCTTCTACATTTTCTCCATCCTGCTGCCAAAACCTAAACCAGAAGATGGCAGAATATCAAGGATTGATTTAGCGCAACTTGAGCTGCAAGCTGAAGGTGGCTGCTAACATCTCCTCTTTCTAAAAGAGCCTTGTGTTTATGGCCTGACATCAGATAATTCAGTCTGGCCTGTGTGCAGAGCATCTTGTGTTTATCATTAAAGTTTTATTCAGTGGTTACGATGCTTGTTTTCTGGGTCAGACCTTGAATCCCTTTTCATTTGAGACAGTGGTGTTTGTGGTTACCTCACTCCCAATCAATGTTGTATACACCAGCCTTTCTACAGTTACATGTCTCAAAGGATCCCCTTAAAGAGACACTGACCTTCTCCATGTCCATCTTAAATGCTTGTAGTTTATATATTTAAAAAAAATCAAAACCAACCTAAGCATCTCATAAATTGACATTAAAGATTATGTTCATAGTACCTAAATACATCAGGGTTCAATGTAGCAAACTTGGTGAAAAGAACTGCTGCAGAGCCCATCCTTAGCAACCTCAAAAAGCATTCATTGAACTGATCTGAGTGGCTCTCAGAGTTTTTAGATTCAAGCTCCCCTTCAAAACTTTTCATAATTATAGTGGCATCCCACTTAAAAATGAATATCACTGTATTATGGATAATATATTATAAGCATAGTTCTTTTATGAATTAATGTCTTATTACTTGGTTATATAATTATACTATGTTTATCCCAGTATTTTCAGGCTGCTGATGGGGAGTGCCCCCTAGTTCTGCATGGCTTATTAGCACATATTTGCTTCCAGTGCAACAGTGGACTTTCCCACACACACAGCCCAGGTCACCGATAGGGTTTGGGAACCACTAGGCCAGGCTCTTCCCTTAGTTATCCCAAGGCAATCCCCCCTGAGGTCCACAGCTGACAAAGGGGTGCACAGCTGACAAGGAGGAGGCACCAGGCTGCACATGCAATGTGTGGGGGATGCTGAAGACATGGGCAAAAGGATACAAGGCTTGGAGAGGGAAGGGGACAGGTCAAGGGGGGTACCATGGCATGTTTACTGCTGCTGCTGTAGGGTAACGCCATTTGCTTTGCTTCCCAACAGTAGCATCCTGGGGGATAGATGCGACTCCTATCGGGTGGAACTGCCCCATGTCCCTCACCTTTTAAGAAGCTTGTTGGAGTCAGACCAGGATGAGCTGCTGCAAAAGCACTGTGCCTGCCTGTGTAACATAATGCAGGCAGATGCACCACTCAGCTGTAACCGTTTCTCAGTTTGGCAGTGATGCACCTCCTGAGAACGGGGACACCATGCAGTTCCATCCCGTGGTGGCAGTGGTGTTGTGATACCTATGGCAGGTTCTCAAGGCACTTCAGTTGAGAAACACTGACCTAAGGTAATGAATATCTACCCAGTAATTTTTTTTTTTTGCTGTCTGACTGGTTCAAACTTGAATATTCAGGTCCAGACATCCTTGAAATGCATTACATGCTCCATTCAACTCCCACATCCATGTTAATGGTCACTTTGCTCCTTCTCCAAAATAACAACTGAAGCACTCCAACCTTTCCTTTATCTCTTATTATGAGATGTCGATCCCTGAGCAGTCTAACACTGTGTGTCTATGGAAAATGTGCTTCCTTTGCTACTGTATTTATTGTTGCTGTATGTAACTGAAAACGCTTCAAATCAAGAACACTAGGGAGAGCCATATTCGGAAATGAGGGGAGGCCTCTGACATTTTAAGTTTCTTTGTATGGGAGAAGAAAGAGTAAAATCCTTTCTATCTTGTATGGGTTACATGTGCTCACATGTCTTTGATGTGTAGCACAGAGTCTGATCTGATTCCTGCTGCCTACAATTCCCACTGCCCTTAGAGTCAGGGCTTAGAACCTGCCCCACGTTCTGGAGTGTTTTTAATTGAAGACTAACAAATGTAAAGGTTACATGATCTGGCTCTTGAGACATTTCTCCCCTTCCCTGCATGGCCTCCATTCCCACTTAGATTGTTTCTTGTCTTAGAGATGCTTCATTTTTATCCTCTTGAGTTGGTGGGGTGAGGGGTAATGACACTCATTTACTCTGGATGCCATGGTAAATCAGCAGATTAACACTTTCTCCATTCAGGGCAAGAATGCACCTGGCACAAATGGTATTGCTTCTTTCGTTAGTAGAGATGAAATAAGAAGCAAAAGAGGTGCTCATCTTAAACTCATAGAGAAGTAAGGCTGGAAGTGACCTCAGTTTATCATCTAGTCCAACCTAGGATCAAACCTGTGACCTTGGTGTTACTTGCACTGTTCTTGAAGCAACTAAACTAAACAGCCATGCATAACTTGTTTCTGACTGTGGCAGAATCCTGCTTTGGTGTGAAAAAACTTTTGTAGAGAAGTTTTGCAAGAACTATGGTTTAGTTCATAATAAATGGCATACAAATGCTATGTGAGTGAGATCTGCTGCATTTTCTTTCCCAAAGGTAAGCTCCCACTCGGGTTCCTCTTGGTTAAAAGTGCAGATGGCATTAAATAAAGATATGGCTTTTGCCTTTTTTAGGTGCTTAGTTATGTAAGAAGTTAGCCCAGCACATTTAGAAAACACTTTTCTGCACTTTTTAACACTTAACTCTGGGTTAATTTGATTTTGCTATAGAGTTTACTTGGTTACTCAGGAAATATATGCTGTGAGGATGCCAACAATATTAATTAGACATTTAATAAAAAAAAAAAATTAAAGTTTTAAATTGACTAAAAAATCCCTTTCCTTTGTAATTACTAAACTTTCACACTCCTCTTGTGTGATAGAACCACTGAAATGGTGCTTTCTCAGGTAATGCAGAGCCTAAATGTAAAAATAAAACAAAAAGATGTACAAAGGAAGCAAATACACAAGTAAAGCTTTCATGACCTTTTCCCTCATAGTAAAGAAATGGGGGCGGGGTGGAATCCGAGCTTAATATTGTATCTTTTGCAGGTCACCTTTTAGGAAGGCTGAAAACAGATGACATCATAAATTCAGCAAGGTCAGATTACAAAATGTATGAGGTAGGTCAGGTTGCACAAAGTGACAAGTGTATTCACTTCGCTGCCACCTAGTGAAAAAGAGCCTGCAGGTGAAACCACCAGGAGAAACTTGAAACTGGCTCTTTTAGAATCTCCCCCTCAGTTTTGTCTGACCATTAAGCTATTGGTTTACCAAAAGCTCTTATCACATATCAAGGAGCACAGTGCTGTTTTGAGACATTTCATATGCTTAATGAAGCCAGTATGCCAAAACCTGCAGTAGTTCACTTTGTTATACAAAGTCCAGTTTTCTATTGTTGGACTGTTGTTTATGGGGAACAACTAAGACAAGAAGCAACTTCTGTCTCCCTCCTAGGAAACAACCACCCACCTCCCAAAAGAAATAGTTTGATAAAAGCTAATAATTCAGATATTGCATTTTTAGGCTGTAATAACTTGATGCCTGTGGGCTTTTACAAATACTGCTTTTAATTTTGGCTAATACAGTGTTGCTTGTTTTGTACAGTGTTGGGCTTTCCATAATGCAAGAACACATCTCTTCACATATTCTAAACTGAGCTGTCTTCCCTGCACCTGAAATCTGAACAGTTGTTTTATACCACCTTACATTTTTGTCCGCTTCCAAATAATTTTGCTGAAGTGTCAAAGGCCATCCTGCTAATGTTAGAGCAGCAAGATGAATGTTCAGCAACTATGGTTTTGGTGGCTGTGTGGCACTGGAGTACTGTTAGTTAATTTAGCTTTGAGGATACTTTTTTTTTCAAACCAAACAAACATGATATTGGAGGGCAAAACTCGCACATGACACAAACCTACCATCTCCATCAAAAATCCTGTTTCTCTTTGGATTTAAGAGAGGAATTATAATCCAAGTTGAGATTTAAACATGCTTCCAGTTTTTTTTCAAAGGCAGATACATAATCGGTTTTGAACATGACTTTACAAGGCACACCTAACCTTTAGTAATTCTCTTCACTTCTCTGATTTTTAGCTTGCTAAAAAGCTCTGCGGTGCAGTGTAATCTTTCTGTTTTGTTTCCCTTCCTTTGGAGCAGCAGTTGTATGCCCTTCATAAATTGAAAAGTTGTTTAATTTCACTATAGCTTCTGTAACTATTGGTGCCTGCTCTGCTGAAATGCTATTTTGCTACATCTGGCAGTGATTTGCAACAAAAGAAATACATGCTTTCCCCAGCAGCACTCTGTTGGGTATTGTTAACCTCCATTTTCTTGGGGTTGGATCAAAGTGATGCCTACAATGAATTTTCTGGATTCAGTGTCTCGCACACACTACTGTGATTGCCAAAAATGGCTTGTATCCATGATTTGGCCATAAAATAAAATCTTGATCTTGAATAAATGACAAGCTACTCAAACTAACAGCAGGTTCAAGTCATGTACACTAAAAATGAGAAGGGGCATTTAATTTGGTCTACCAGTTGCATGGTTATTTCAAGTGCTGTTTTTGTTTTGTTTCCCCCAACTTTCTGGTTTGTCTAGTATTGATTTACATGGGGATTTTTCCGTCACTCCCCTTACTATCAGAAAGTTTTTCCTGATATTCAGGTCATATTTTCCCCCCACACACTTTTTTTTATAAATATGTTTTTCGTACTGTTCTAGTTATACTCCCATATCCTATCCTAAATAATTCCTCTGCATCCCTGATGTTTACATCCTTTAGATGTTTGTAGGTCACTTGCCTTGTGGAAGCGATGAAGCTTTTGAAGGATTTGAATAAGCAAGAGAAGGCCTTATGTGGATTAGCATGTTTAACTGAGGCTTGGTCCTCCCTGCCCCCAAAAAGACCAAAACCATACCTAAGGATCTATTGACTCGGATACCTTGATTAACTTCGTGAAGGCCTGGTTAGTTGCTGTTGGTGGAATAAAGATGAAAGATTTGAGATGTTCGATGCACCAGGATAGTACAAAGTGCTCATTATTATTTGACTTGCTTATCAACAGGTACCCATTTAAATTCTGAGCTCTGACTATGGATCACTACTTGAGCAAAATTCCTACCGACTTCAATAGGAGTGGTGACATTGTAAGATTTTCATAATCAGATCTTTTGAGTATTAACAGATGGTCACTGACTGCCTGAAACAAAGTTGTTGGGTTTTTGTTTTGTTGATCACCACAGGTACCTGGAAACTGAACAAAATTTGCCTTCTGGAAACTAAAACTAACTGTGAAGTAAAAGTTTTCCCCCTATCGCTCTCATTTTTCTTCTTGCTACATATTTCAAAGAATTGTGAGAATAATAAATTGATTTTGGAGCCTCTTTATTGCAGATGTTTGGTGTTATACTTAAAAAGTAGCATGTTTCTCTAGAATTACATACAGGTTTCCCTCGCTTTATGCAGGTTCTGTATGTGCAAATTTGCTCTTACGTGATGACCCTTTTTATACCAAAATTTTGTTATATGTGAGGTAAATTCACTCTTACGCGCTCGGCGTGGTGGAAGCCTGCAGTCAGCTGCTTTGTGCAGTGCATTGTGGGAGTGACGCTGTAGGGCAGGGAGCAGTGCCATGTGCTGTCTTTTCCCCTCCCGCAACAACCTCCTGGCCCTGCTCATGCCCCTTGTTCCCCCCCAACACCCAGGTGCAGGGCTGTCCCTGGGCCAGGGTCTTCATAGCGTTACCACCCTCATGCCACCCCTCGCGTGTGGTGCTAGCGGGTGGTGGGAGAGATCCCTCTGGGTATGGCAGTGGGGATGATGCAGGCTGCAGCAAGGACTTGCAACCAGGGATGGACTCAAACGTCCTGCCCCTTCCTCATGCTCCCATGCCAGTGCCGCATATGAGGGCAGCACCGCTGTGAAGCCTCTGGCCCAGGGACAGCCCCACGCTCGGCTCCTCTGCAGCACCGGCCCCTGCGGCCCAGCCCAGTCCAGCCCCATCAACCTGGCGCCCTGGGAGCTGTGAGCCATAAAGTCGCCTGGCAGCCTCGCTGTACTGTGTGCTGTTGGTGAGTGCCAGGATTGTCTTGTAACAGTGGTAGAAATGGGCCTGGGGGTCAGTCCAGTCAAGGTCTTGGAACGTATCCCTATTTGTTACATTGTAAAGTAAGTTCCCTTTATGCAAACTGGAGTAGTTTTCCAGGAACAAGTACAGCATAAAGCAAGGGAAACTGTACTTGGAATAGTGTACCTAACAAATTTATACTAACACACTATTGCAATAGAAAATCAGTGACAGTCAGTCCAAACTATTTCACTGGAATGAATTTTTTTCCCCTGTGAGTACTAGGAACTCTGAAAGAAAATAGGATCATGGACAAGTAGGGCTGGCAGGGACCTCAGAAGGCCATCCAGTCCAACCCCTTCCTCAAGGCAGGACCATCCCTATCTAATCTATCTTAGACAAACGTTCGTCTGAGATTCCTAAAACAATGAGACCAACCCTCGTGAACAACTACCAGGCATACTGTCTGAAAAATCAAAAACATGCTCTAACTTGTTACAGGTAAAGCAGGGGGTTAATGGCACTCAGTGTTTGCTTGCATTGATGCCATGGACTACACGACTGAACTTTCTGTTTAGAAAATTCTCCTGTTAAGAGGTTTTTTTTTCTTTTGTGTATTTGTCAGCTTATATATTAGTTGCAGTTGTACTTTGCACAAACTCTAATTAGACAGCCATCAATACTGGGGTCCAAAGGCATACTAACAATGCAACTGTGCTAGCAGTGTCTTAATTGGTTGAGTATAATTGTCATTAGGCAACGATAAAGACATCTGGGGCTCTGGAGAGAAATCAGCCTTCCTCTCCCCTTCCCCAGATTTGTTCTGGCTCTTGCCATCCAATTTAGTTAGGCTTTTTTAGTCAGATTTTGTTTTTGTCCAGCTTTTCATTGTTTTCCCTCACATGAAATTGTCTGCCTCTTCAGCACCACTTTATTAGAACAGTGCCTCGCTCCTGCGTGTCCAGCTCCTTCCACGTGTGCTTTGCGTTGCAGTGCCCACTGCTGAGTCACCCTGAAATGTGAGCAGACAGGCCACGGGCTTTCTTTGAAACTCCTTTCTTCCACTTTCACCACCAGAGAAATGATTGGGAAAATGATTTACCTCCTTAGTGTTATTAACTGTAAAAAACAGTTCAGTTACTGTTTCTGTAAGAGCAGGTATCTGCAAAATTGCTCAAGTAGAGAGGTGTCAAACTCGCCCTGAGCCATATCTGGACTGTGGGGCTCCTTCCAGGCCAGATTCATGGAGCCAGCAGGAGCTGCAGTGAGTCTGGGAGCGGGCAGCAGTGCAAGTCAGGTATTGAGTGGCAGAGAGGGTGGGGGAACAAGCAGCAGTGCTAGGAGAAGAATGGGCAACAGTGGGGTAAATAAGAGCTGCATTGCAGAGCCATTGCTTGCCTCCCTGCCACCAATGGTAATAGCCATCAGGGGTCTAGGGACCCTGAATTCTGCAGCAGGGCATGCTCCAGTGGCCACCCCCAACTAATGTTGGTAGCTTGCCAGGTTATTGGCAGGCCAGATGTAATGGTTCCATAGGCCAAATCCAGCCCGCAGGTCATATATTTGACATCACTGTTCTAGTAGAATTAATCATGGTTGTTTTTCAGTTTGACTGTAACATGCTGTTGACAGCCTTGACAAAGTTACTTAAGCATAATAAAGATCATAGTTAAAAATTCAAACAAATAACAGTCCCTCCTTAGTGAACTGTTTCAAAGGTTAATGTTTACAAAATTTAAGTGCAAGTGTTACTTGTTGGTCTGTTAAAACAGGTTTATTTACCCAAATCCATCATGTTTTAGATAGTAACT
The DNA here is from genome assembly GCA_030014935.1 of Caiman crocodilus. Lineage (NCBI taxonomy): Eukaryota > Metazoa > Chordata > Crocodylia > Alligatoridae > Caiman > Caiman crocodilus. Next base: position 483,231 of record JAGPOW010001167.1, on the reverse strand, counting down.
TTCTTAAGGTTTATTACAGGAATGGTTTTTCAGAGTTATAACAACATTGCCAAAAAGAATAACAGAGCATATATATAGTTGCAGAAATATAAAAGCTACACACAGTACAATAGCAAAAGAGAGACATAAAGGGAATGTCTTTAGTGATATAGATGTTTAACTTGGAAGTTGTCTTCACTGGCCAGGGCCACAAGAACAGTGTTTCCTCATCTGTATTATACCTTGTAGCTTGCAGCAAAGCTTTTCATATTGTGTTGCACAGCTTTTGAGCAAACCACTAAGTATCCCAGGTTCACATGCAAAGCTCTTCTGGGGTGTGTTTATAGACTGTTTCTTTGCTTATGGATAATAAAGGAAATGAGATGCAGAAGGGTCAGAAGTCAGCAGGAGGGAATTGTGCTGCTCACATACTCCATGTGCATGAGGAGTACATGAGGCTTGCAGTACTCACAGACTCCAAACTCCCGTCAGAAAGGGGAGGGCCAAGAGGTGAGGGGCCAGGGTGAATCTCACATCTGGCAGCTCAGCAGAGCTTCTAGGGTTGGTCTGGAGTATTGCTGGGGTTTGAATTTAGGGATTTACAGTATAGATGGCCAATAGGTATGCACTTGAAGATCACTTTAAGGTTGAAGTTAATGATCAGTGTAGCCCCTTCCCCACCCTCCAACTGCCATGTGAGCAGCACAAATTGCCCACCTGAAACCCACTGTTGGTGCTGCTGTGAGCTCACCAGGGCTCCCACTGCACTCCCACCCCAGAGACTCCAGTCACGGCTGCCACAGCAGCTGGAGCAGTGGAAGCAATGGGCACTGGGCACGAGCCTGGGGGCTGCATGTTAACTCCTTGCAGGTCAGATGCTGCAGCGTGTGGGCCATCAGTTAGATACATCTGCCTATAGCATTTAAAAGAAGGATTTTCTAGGGACGTTGAATATTTCAGGAGGTGGAGAGGTAGGCGAGCAAACATTTTCTTGACAAAGATTTCTTGCCAACATTAGCATGACTTTGGAAAGTCATAGTGTGGGGTGCTAACTTGATGCTCGGTGTGTCAGGTAAATAGTTTGGGGAAAAATCCTTGCAGCATTTGGAATAAGAGGGTGGACAGCATGTGGATTATTTGAAACAATCCAGAAATGGATTGTGGGTAGACACTGCTGTTTGAAGATGGTGGGATGCAGATATATTGACTTTTCTGCCACTCTAGCTAAGGACACTTGCTTGGTAATCTTATTTACAGTGAAGTGTGCATCTGAATGGCTGTTTTTAAGGAATGGGTGTTGATATTGGTTGTGCCAAATTTCATTGAAACCGCTGAGTATAACTGCTGTCTTTCATTTAAGAGAAATGTAAGAGACAGCCAAACGTGTCACTGCCCACAACAAAAACCACATCTGAGTCCAGGCATCAGTTTGAACTGTCTGGATTGAGAAGCATTTCTGGGTATTTTTTGGGAGTGAGGAGGGAAGAGAAACGGAGAAGAGTATAGAAAGAGATGACTGAAAACAAGACACAGCATGGACAAAGATATTTTGTGACTTGAGACATGCCAAGAGAGAGCTTTTGGACCAGGGTCTTGGCTGAAAGATGATTGGAACTACAGACAAAGGGATTGTCTTGTTCTTTGATCCCTCCTGCGCTCAGGGAAACAGGACTTGGTAAATGTTTGTAAATAAACTGTTTCCATCATCAGTTTCTTCTAACTGGAGCAGTCTGCATGCCCTTGAATTTTGGCGAGCAGTCTGGGTCAAAAGGGGTACAGCTGTATGTATTTGTTACCGAATCTGGCCAATGAGAGCAGTGGACAGAAAACAGAAAACAACTGAATGCTGCCCATATAATAGAAAATAGCATCTCTTTATTGTTCTATTATAAATCAACTAGAATTTTTTTCCCTAGCATAAAAGTGCACGTATCATCTTTGTCACCTTTGTTGGCAGTCTCAACAAACAACCAGACAATGGGTTTAGAATTACTACACCTGGTCTCTGATAAAGGACTTGATTATATAGGTCAGTTCAGCTTCAATCATCAAAACTACATTTGCTCAAGAATCCTTAACAAGTATTTGAAGTTTGTCCAAAAAGGCCCACAAGAATATGTATTACAGGGGTGCCAGTGTTCACGCAGGACTGCAGTCTGGCCAGGGTGATCCCTTCCAATTCTGTCATTCTCTTAAAGGTGGCATGCTTTAATGGGGTGTATGTTATAATAAATTTATCATTTGGGAGCCTGTTGTACATTGTGCACCACAGTCTTCTGTGCCATTTGCCTTGCTGTAAGAAGAAATGTTTAAATAGAAAGGAAGAATTCCTCTTCCTTTAAAGTTTTTTAAAGATCTATGGGTTTTACAGACTGAGGGAGTGCTACCTTTTACAATAGTATTAAAAGAATGTTATAATTTTAAAAACTCCTTTGGACACTAAAATCTATGTAATGTTACAGCTAGGGATCCAATATCAATCAGCCCTTTGCTTTTTGTTATGTGCAGTGGCATGTTCTGAGCTATGGAGCATTCCCTTTGCATGTTCTGTAGTGAAGGTGGGCAGAGCTCACAAAAATATCAGATTCTTTCTCGTGATATTTTCACTTAAGCCTTTTAACTCCCATCCCAACCCTCATGGTTACTTTTTATACTCCCCAGTCTGAATAAGTGCCAACAAATATGCTTTTGCTGTTGCTTTATAGTGTTGCTTTTTCCTTCTGCTCATCCTGGGGGTGAATATTCTGCTGCACAATGTTATCAATTCTTAACATTATTTGTTTCTCTTAAAGCCTTAATTCCTGAGTAAATGTGATTCTAGGACAATCTCTGGTTCCTGTTAAAAGAGGAAAAACAAGATTTTTTTGTCCTTGTGGTTGAGGAAACAAGTGTGAAACTGTGAACCCTACCTGTGCAGGCACGAGAAGTGGAAAGAAAAGCAACTCAGAAATAATGACTCCCAAAATGTCATGGTTGCAAGGGGAGAGAGGGAATTCAACTTGTGGCATGTTCAGGGGTGACATCAGAGCTGTGCAAATTATTGGTTTTAGTGGTTTTGTGACAAAGCTGAAAAATCAAAAAAAAATTATTTTCAGTCAATCTGGAATAAAAACAGTTCATTTTTAGATGAACTGAAAACAACCCATTGGATTCAATTAAACATATTGTTACATATGAAATAAACTGAATTAAAATGTTCTGTTTTGTTTTGGATATTTTCAACTTGTTTTTAATAAATGCACTGGAAATTTGGAAATGAAGAGCTAGAGTCACAGAATTTGGATGTTTTTTCACAGAACTGAGGAGGAAAAGGTGCCCCTCCATAACCCCAGTGTCTATCAAACAGAGCACTCAGGCAGAATACCAAAGTTCACGTCTCTTTTTTCTGTGATCCACAGCACAAGCTTATTCCCTGACCACTGAACTCTATGGTTCTTTCTTGCTGTTTCAGGCCCAATAAATATTTGTGGATAAGTTTGAACAGGAGAGATTTAGGAATTTACCCTCCAAAGTACTTTATAGTTCAGAAGAAAGGGTATTCTCTGATGGGGGATCAAATTCAAGTTCTCTGGGTTTCTAATCAAGTGCCTGAACCATAAGCCCATCCTTTATTTTAGGACTGTCTAACTGACAGCCTGTGGAGTTAATTTGTAGCCCCCCCTCTAAGCTCCCTCATTACTTTGAAGAGCATTGGCTGAGGTCTGTGTTCTACTTTTATCCTTCCACTTCCTGCCTCTGCCCCAAGAGGTGACTTGGAGCTGCAGAGTTTAGCGTAAGAGTCTATAGCCAGGAAGCTCAGGGTGAGGCCAGGGTGCCTGCCCATGTAGTTCAAAGGTAGAGGTGCCCATCTGGAGTACAACCTGGGGGACCTCTAGCTCATAACAGTACTGCCTGTGCAGCTCTTGCTGGTCCAGTCCGTGGGGTGTGGCCTTGGGTAGTTTGTCATTTGTAAAACCCTGTCTAGATCTGTGCTATAGTGGAAAAAGAAATAGATGCTGTTTTACAGCTTTCAGAGTTGCAGACCACCTGTGACCATATTAAATGCCTAAGTACACCATTCCTATGTTCTTTCCACCTCAGATTGATAGTGCTCTTTGACCAGTAGTAGAGGGAGCTGACACATAGGATAAGTCATTTTATGTTCTTTCTGCACACTGTTTCATCTCCATTCTGCTTGTATACATACTGCACACACATACTTACTTTTATGTGAAAAGGTTGGCCTATAACTCTAAATACATTAGGACGCATCCAGTACTCTTCCCAACTCCTTCCCCCACCCCCCTTTTTTGGTCCTGTGGTTAGTGCCTTTAAAACATGGTTTCTGAAAACAGGTGTGGTTAGTGTAGTTTGCATTTTGTTGCTTTGTCAAATGAAAATAAAACCAGAAATGACATGTCTCAGTGAGAGAGCATTACATGAGAAGTTAGCGTTGCCTGGATTCTGAAAGGAGGACTAAATTATATGAGCAAAGCAATTAGTCTTCAGGAGCTTAGTCAAATTTGCATGGATAAGGAACGTGCATTAATTCTCTCTATATATCGTGTAAAAATCTTTTGCCAGTAAACTTTCATTTATTGTACTTCCAAAGAGAGAAATTTTAAGGTAAAAGGTTAATAAACTACAGTCTAGGTTTTCTTAAGGTATAGCCACTACTACTTATATTATTTCCCTGTACCCTACTCTCCTTGCATCATTTCTAGAAAGTTAACATATGTGGCTGGTATCATTTTATAACTACAATAATAAGAATTACTGTAAAAGGCTTATTTCTTGGCTGTTTCCTTTAATGTGCCAGATTCTGTACTCAACAGCGTAAATCAGGAATAACGTTATTGAAGTTGGTGGACTTATGTTGATATAAATCCAGCATAAATAAGAGGAGAATTAGAGATCACTTTCTATGTTGCAGTACCATAGATCTAAGCCTAATGAAATCCACTGAGTGGTGTTTAATTCTCTTCTCATTTCTTTCCTCCCCACTGAATCTTCTCAAAAATATTTTTGGAATCAATAGCATCCTTCTCTTCCAGATATACATCAGGGGATGTGAGGTTGTGGGACACTCGCACCTGGGACTACACAGCCCCCATCCTGGAATCAATGCATGGCGCTGCTGAACCTGGACCACAGCCACATGTCTCCTTTGTGAGGATAAACAGCTCTCTGGCTGTAGCAGCTTATGAGGACGGTAAGTAACCATAACTCTCCTCCCTATTTAAAAAAAAGGCTTTACAAAAATGAAGCAGCTGTGCTCAGCTTTTTGTGTGTCTATAATCCTGTATATACACACACACACTTGCTTTTATGTGAAAAAGTTGGCCAATAACCCTAAATGCATTAGGAGGCATTGGAACATAGCACCCATTAAAAGTGATGTTTAATTCCTATTGGAACTGCTGCACAAGGTTGAGTGCCAGCCTGTGGACCAGCCAAGCCATCTTAAGCAAATAACTTGTTTGCTATAAAAATATTAAATATTCTTCCTTCAGCCTGGTTTTTCTTAGGTTGCCCTGAGGCAAGCTTATGATAAGCTTGCAAAGCTTGGTTAACAAAAACCTAGATTCTTCCTTCTGGTTCCTTGCATAAAGTATACATAGGGAATATACATAGAACTTTTTCTTTAATGTAGCTTTAATTTGTAATGCTTTGGGGTTACAGTACATTATTGACAAAGAAAGCCTTTTTGTAAGCAACACCTGTTGTTTTTGTCATGTATCCTTACTGGTAGAAATACCATATTTTCTTACATCCTGCGTGTCTCCAAATATAATGCAGAGCTTATTTCTGAAAGGCACAATGACAAAGAAAAGATTTCTTCCAAAGGTATGGTCACACAGAGTGGGGACAGGCCCTAATCTTCAACTGACTCACCCTTTCTCTCCTGCTTAACTAGAGCTGAAACCCTAGCTGTTGCAGAAGGCTTGTCTCTAAGGGTGGATCTCTGATTTTGAAAAGGTCTAAGACAGGGATTCACAAACTTTTTCTTCCTGAGGCCCCCTGCAGCATGCTATAAACACTCCACGGCCTACCTGTGCCACAACTGCCCAGCTCCCCAGTCTTGCCCCATAACCCCAGGTGCAGTGGGTAGGGCTCAGCAGCAGAGAGCCCTGGGGCCCCACTCACCTGAGCAGTAGCAATGTGGAGCCTCTTCCACCTGCAGTGCCACCCTCAAGATGGAGCCTGTGGGGCCGGGCAGAGCAGGCCTGTCCCCATCCCTTCCTTGGGACTCACCTCAACCCTGGGGGCTGAGGCAGCTACTCCCCATGCCAGGCTGAGTCAGGTGGACCCCCTGAAACCTGCTTATGGCCCCCCAGGAGGCCTTAGACCCCTGGCTGATAACCATCAAGCTAAAGAGTCTCCAAGACTCTGAAATTGGAGGAGACAGATCAGAAGCAGCGAGCAGCCAGCAAAAGCGCCCTAAGGAAGCCTTGCTTGATTAGTGGAACTTCAAGACTGTTAAAAAGAGGAGACAATTATTAACACCTCTGGGATAAAGAACAGTGAGCCCGTAAGTCAGGTGACTCCCTCAGCTACCTGAATAATAATGCAACAGCTGTTGCATTGTGGAGCAGAAATCAAAGCAGGATGCTTCTATCTTAGTCAGAAAACCAACTTCCTGGCTTAATATATGCACCCTGATTTTTGGGGGACTTATTAGGGGGAAGGGAGAAAAAGTGCATGTTGCATGTGAGGAAATTTGGTAAAAATTGCTTAGCATGCCAGTGAAAAGGTATAACATTTAGGCTATACTAGAGATAATACAGAATCAAGAGGCAAAGAGTGACTAGAACAAGGAGATAGGGTGACAGTTATTAAAAAGGAGAGGCTTGGCTAGAGTAAATTTATGTAGTTAGGATTCTGTTGTATCTCAAGCACAACTAAATCCTGTTCGTATCCTCCAATACATCATTTTTGTGTTTTGATAGCGAGAAGTCCTTTTCTTTTCATCTGTTTAAAATAAAACTTGTTAATATTCCAGAACTACTGTATTGATAGTAGCATTGTAATGTAATATTATCAGCTGGCAGAAAAGAAAATACACTATAGCAGTCAAACATATTAAAGATTCAAATCCATAAATATAAAAATAACATGATCAAGAACAACCAATCTCTACAATAGTAACAGCATATTCTGATTATAGAGGGGTTGTTTTTCAATGTAAACTGTGCTACAGTTGTTTGCTGTCATTGGAGATTGTTAATACAAAGTTTCCTCATTACATCCATTCTTTTATTAATGTATATAAATTGACCCTGGTTATCAGAGTCGTAGATTATTTCAATACATAATGCTAGTTTTTGCTTTGGCTTTCTAAATTTAGCAGACAACAAAGAGCAAAGCTCTCTGCTTTTGTATTAATTTGTTTTTTAGGCTTTCTCTGACAACAGCTTTAATAAACTGTTTTTCAGGGTCCTTGTTTTGAACTGTATGTTGTAATCTAAGTGTAACTAACTGATTTTAATAAACTGATCTGTTTTAACTTTGCTGGGTACATTGTTTAAAGGGCTTTGTGACATGACAGTGATTATTTTCATTTAAGAGCTTTGGTCAGAACAGATCTAATTTCCCTACAAATAGGGATTTTTTTTTTATTGCTTTGCAAATGTTTTCCAACATTGTAGTTGCAAAGTACATATTTACATTTTGATGGAGAAAATAGTTTTAATCTAAGTGCCAAAAACTTTACAACTTTGCATGGTCTTTATCTGCTGTACTTTTACAGCTCCCTTTCTCCTTTGTTTTGTAAGTTTGACTAATACAGAGAAACCATCTGCTCATGTTGGAGGTGGTGCTGTCAGGCAAAGAGTCTAGACTTCTCTGCTGAATCCCTGGCTAGCAGACTCATTGAGATAACATCAGTTTCTCCCAGTTCAACAGAGCTCAAGCAGCGATGTTCTTGGCATCTGATCACACAGAAGAACAAACAGGCAGAATTTCCTCATTCAGTGCCTGCCTATAGTACTGTTTTAGCAGTTCAGTAGTAGCAAACACTTCTTAAGACATAAGAAATATAGCAAACAAAAGGTTATCTTGTAGGATGACTGTTCAAATTTGTGCCTGTACACTCTGGTTAACTCTAGCTAAATGATGGCACTGAGAAACAATTGAATTGTGAATCTAGGTGAATGGTCCCACGGGTGACGGCCCCAGACAGGCAGATGTAGGGAGAGGGAGATGAAAAAATTGTATGGGGATAAAGTATAAGTTCCCTCCTCCCCACTGGGTGCCCAGTAGGAACACTGCATGTACACCTGGGGCAGCAAGATTTGGCAACTTGATCCACAGTTGTGATTTTTGAATTCCAACCCACTGGCCTCATATTTCTTCTGCCTTGTTTCCTATTGTCAGCATTGGCAGGTCTCCAGTTTGATTTTACCACTAATTGTGTTGCACGTTACCGTACTGAAATGAATCAAATCAAAATGCTTTTCCTGGAGCATTAGATAAAGCAGGCAAGGGTTCTGGGTAATGAGCAGATGCTGCTAATGCAGGGACAGTAGAGGCCTTGCCAGGACTCCATCTGCTCCATGCTTGCCTGCCTTTGGCTGCGAGCCACAGCTTTTGGGGAACAGCAGTCTACTTTAACCACCCCCCTCCAGATTCTCATTGCTTGACTTGAAAACTCTGTGGTTTACAATGAGAACATACTTTTTTGAAGACTTGAGCTCCCATGTGCGTCTGTGCTTGTTGGAGGGAAATGATATTGTCTCCATTTATGTTCATATTTTGAAACCTCAACAGGAGTAGCTACTTGCCCTGGGTTGACGACTTGATATGGAACAAATGAAAGTGACTTCTGCACCAAGGAGAATGCCTTGCCTGTACGCATGCTCCATTTTCAGTAACTATACCAGAAGTCCTCTTGTTAGGCTGAAAGCCTAGTCTACTATTTCAGCAGACAAGATGGTGAATGAGAGGCTCTGGGAACTGTTTGTGGGTGATGTCCACTGATGTTGAAACTGCTGTACTGTGTTTACAGTATCAGGAATGGAGGCTTCTGCTGAAGATAAATAATCTGCAGTACACTTCCCAGCGCCGAAATATGCCACAACATTGCTTTTGCACCAGAGTTTGGCTTACATGTACTTAAATGGTACCTGTGAAGGCTATGTCTACATTGCAGGCTGTATTATAATATAGATTGCCCTGATCTAGTTGTAAACAAACTAGTTAGGGTAAATCTGTACCAGGGCTGTCCAACTTCTAGGTGGCAGGGGGCAACAGGTCCCCCAGCCACGCACTGCATGTGCCAACACACAACCCAGTGCCACGAGCCCTTCTGTACCATACAGACCCACTACTGCCATACCGTATGGGCTGCTGATGTGCTGTGTGAGACCCCAAGCCACAATCTTCCTCCAGCTTCTTCCATGTGGATATATGCTGCACAGTCCTGACCTTTATGGATGCTTTGCAACATGCCACACAGTTCTCCTGCATGCTGCACAGACACTCTGCAGTGTACCATGTGTTCCCTTCTCCCAGTGCTGTAGAAACATGGCACATAGCTCCTGACCCTGTGCCACATGGATGTGCTGCAATATCCTCTCCCCTCAGCACAGTGAGCAACTTCCACTGCACTGTAATGGCATGGATGCTGCAAAGGTCCCTGTGGGCCAAGCTGCTCCACCCAGCCCCCAGGGGCAGGAGCAGACAGTGGAAGCTTTAGGAAATAGGGGGAGCCTGGGACTCTGGGGCCAGAGCAAAGGGTTAGCAGTACCTGGACCTGGAGGCCGGGATCCACATGCTAATCCCTCGGGCACATGCAGTCCATTGGCTACCAGTTGGACAGCCCTGATATATACTAATTCTGCCTTTCATGTAAATGTTCCTTTTGATGCACAGCACCTCTGTGTTTATGGAAAGTAGATTGTCTTACAATACTTGAAAACAACTACAACAATGCACATTTGGCAACATTTGGAGTTACCCAATATTACAGGTTTTAGTTCCTCAATGTCTGAAAACATCACTTACATTTAGCATTGATATAGAAAGGAAAGGGTAAATGTCATCACTGTTTTATAGATTCCTCAGTAAAAAGCCAAGGAAAGGTGAAGTAATTCACTTAAATATGGTTTTTGGAACAGAATTCAGCTTTTATTCCTCTCGTACTTTGCCCTGTTCTTGAAGCCATGCTGTTTTCTACAGGCTTGATGCCTTTTATAAACATATGTAGTAATACTTTTTTGAGAGAGCAAGCACAACAATCATGATAAAGTTGACTTTGTGGCTGGTGTGGGAAGACAATACTTATCTCAATGTGATTTTTAAGGGCCAGTATTTTGTGACTTAGCGAGGCAAGTAGTATTTGCTATGCCCTTTGAAAAAACTGAGATTTCAGTGGGAATACTATGGGAATTGTAACTTTTTAATTATATTTAACATATGCTTCTAGTCCTAGTAGGTTTCATAATATCAAACTTTGTTAGGTGCCACTGGCCTTTCAGACTAAAAGTGCTTTTTGGCAAACATCCAGAATTCAAGATAAT